>JAHREE010000166.1:120620-134274 GCA_033628505.1 Tringa tobata | reverse complement strand
CCTCCCTCCCTTTCCCTCTCCTGTCTTGCAGCAATGCCCTGCTCCCAGAAGACCTGGGACTCTGTCTATTTTTGGTTCTTTGATCATTTCTCTAGTTATTTCCCACTCTGGGATTATTCCAGGCAAGTAAATACCCATACGGCTGACTTAAGAGGAAGGCCTAAAGCATGTAAACAAATGAAGATCCTTGCAGGAAAATAAGAATACACCACAAGCTCTTTCAGTTTTCCTGAGCCTCTAACAGGCCTTGAATTACCCATACTCAATCCTGTTTTGCGAATGTCATCAGCATAGTGATGGAGTCATGGGAATATTTGAATTTATGAATTAATTCTTATAGTAAATCTAACAGGGAGACCATGATGTTTCAGGCTCTTTTTCTGCTCCTAGTTTAACTGAACTGAGCACTTGCTGGCATGGGATGTTTCTGTCTCTCGAGCTATCCGTTAAATGAAGACAAAAGGGGATGGGTGTGTTTTGTGTCTCCGCAGTCATCTGCAATTTTCACTGGTGGCTCAGCTGGAGGAAGGAGCTGATCACCTGGAGGAGTGCTGAGCTCATCAATAATGGCCTAAAAATAGCCAGAGGAGTCATAGTATCCCGCTTGAAGCCAAGTGAGAGACAATCAATCAAACAGTTCATATTCTTTTTTCATTTTGTCAATGCATGTGGGAGCTGCTGTGTGAGAAGGCACAACAAGATATAAAGCCTTCTCTCAATCTGCAGTAGCTCTGCTTGTGGTTTGAAGGCAGCATCTCAACAAATTCGTCTTGGCAGAGTCTGGAGGGAAGGAGGTCTTCATTGTGCCCTTCACAAAAATTAGTGACCCTGGCAGGCATTGAGGAAGAAGGTATTGGCTGCACCAATAGATATGTTGGAAGAAGATCCCAAGGAGACATGGAAAAGGAAATTAGGATGGGGGGAAAAAAAAAGAAATATAAAATGGTAAGCTTGGAATGGAAAAGGTAAGGAGAAAAAAGATGCTGGGGTAGTGGGGAGCTGGGGGCTAGGGCTTGAAATCTGTGGCTTAGGAACAAACTATAGCCAGATGTGACACTATGAAAAGCTGAAGACCAGGATAAAGAAAGCCACAGTAAATATAAGACATAGAGAAGTTAGTTATCTTTTGGGTCAGGTACAGCAGAAAGCCTCAAGAGCAACAAGCCCCACTGCTGACTTGGTCTGGGGCACATGCAGGATTAAGGGCTATAGGAAAATGTTTTTTCCCAGGAGTCTTAGTTTTTTGCTTTGGGCTGTTGTGCCCTCTAGTGCTGCACAAAGCCAGGCAAAGTTCAAGGCAGCCACATGCCTAAAATCCACAATTTTCAGTCACTTTTTTCAGGATGCAAGGTCAATCATATAAGTGCTCAATGCTTTCGAAAAATTAGCTTGTTTTGGTCATGCTAACTGAGAAAGACTTCTTCAGATGGCTTTTGAAGAACATGCCCGGTCTCCATCTCTCCTAACCAGAGGAGGATTTGCACTTGGATACCTTGAAGACTAAACTGGGAGCAAACCTTTGGGGTTTGGACAGGTAAGGCACCTGCCTCACATGCACTTGTGCATGTGCAAGGGTCTGTACAAAAGGCAAATCTGGTGGTGACGTGTTGGACTGCCTATGGCCAACTCCGGATCTACGCTCTTCTGAAACTTTGTTTAGTGAGTTTTCTTTGCTATGCTACTGCTGCAGCCATGGCTTTGAGACAGCAATCCAAACCTTTCCCAACATTTAGCAGTGCTCAGGATTTTGGTTTTTTTCACCCTTATCGTAATTAGGTATCAGGCAAAGAATTCCTGGAGGAATAAGATCCCACTTCATAAAAGACAGCCTCTATCATGCTACATCTATCTCTAGCTATGTGCAGCACATGAGTTAGAGAAAAACAGAGAGAAGAATGAACAAGGAGCGCTTCATGAGCATAGATTTGCTGCTGAAACACCCAGTACAATACATTGCTTCAGGGTGAAGCCAGACACTGCGCAGAAAAGGACATGACCGTGAGTTCCTACCTGGATCAAATTATATCCCGTTCGCTGAATTAATGCACGGAGGGCAGCTTCTTTCTGTGTGCCGGTCAATCCATCCCCGGATTTGTGATTTGATTCCATTGTGAGTGATTATCAGCAAAAAATCAGGTTAATTAGGGGTGCTCACTGCAATCAAATTTAAGATAAATTAAATAAATTAATATGGCTAGGAGGACAAAGTCCTAGAAAGGACTCCTGAGAAAGTTAACAGGATCGTTCTTCCTAAATCAGTCATTTTGACATAAAAACAAAACACCACAGATGGCGGAAAAAGGAAAAAAATATCCCCCTCTCGCATGTTGCATGAAAATAAACAACATTTAAGCCCACAGCCAGATTTTTGGAGAGCACTCCAGTGAGACGCAGAGGGATATTGTAACATACTGGTGGATGTGTCTTAGGAGGGAAACACGTGTAAGACACCTCACCCTGTGCTGAGAACATGACAGCGAGTCCTTCGTGCCATTGCAACCTGCTGATATTGGAAAGGAACCTCATACAAGCCCACGTCCAGCACTTTATGAGAAACAAGACCTCGGTCCAGATTGGGCCTATTTTTAAAAAACAAGAACATGGGAAAACTTCAAACCCATATCTAGGTTCAGGGCTCAGACAACCTTGGGTTCAGATGTTTTGATTCAGAACTGCAGTTTTAGGTCGTATCAAATTAGAGATTTTTATTTTTTTATTTATTTCGGCTTTGGGTTGAAAACACCAACATCCAGCTCAACTCTAAATCTGAATTGGGTTACACACTGGCAAAGGGGCATTTACAAGCTGGACTTGCTGCCTATAAATTCAGGCTGCCCTGTTTTTCCTGCATGCTGAGTTTTGAGCTTGTGCAAAACCCATTTGTATGAGCCAGGCACAGAAGCAGGGTCTTCAGGCACAACGTGGAGCTTGAGGATTCATGATGATGGGCTGATGCTGAACACCAGCAAGAGCTAAAACCTCTTGCCCCCTCATCGCCACGGCATGTGCTGTGGGCTGGTAGGACCAAGAACTTAGAGGAGGAAATTCCTACATCGTTTCATCCAAAATTATCATTATTCATAGAATCATAGATAGAATTATAGAATCATCTAGGTTGCGAGGGACCTTTAAGATCATCTAGTCCAACCAGCAACCTAACTCTGACAAAAAAAAACCCACCATCACTAAACCATCTCCCCCAGCACCACGTCAACCCGTCTTTTGAACACCTCCGGGGATGGTGCCTCAACCTCTTCCCTGGACAGCCCATTCCAAGGCTTCAGAACCCTTTCAGTGTAAAATTGCCTTAAATTGTTTTCAATTTAAGGAGACAACAAAAGGCAATGAGAACTCCTTTGCTTGCCTGGGGAGCAAACAGGACGAAAAGGGGTCCGGGTGGGTGTACTGGGGATGAGGGGGACAGGGCACCCTGGAATGGGGAAGGGCACATGACGGGGCAGCAGCTGGGTGGGGGAGAAGGGAAATGTAGAGGATCCAAAGGGGGAGACAGAGAAGTGGGAGGAGGACGGATTGCTGTGTCTGTGCCCTGAGCCAATGCCAAATTCTTGGGAGAGAACCCTAAACAATCTCACTGTACAGCAGGTCTCTTGGTGCACACAACATGAGCATTGCACATCAAGAAATGCAGGTAAAAAAGTGCAACGTATCTGACTATGGCAGATTTTCTGACGCCATGATGCTGTGGAAATAACAGAAAAAACCTTTTCCCATAAGTGGCTGTTTAACACCAAAATATTTTATTGGCACCTGCCGCTTTCGGAGTTCATTAAGCGAAGAACTAAAGTTTGAGGCTGGTCACTTTGCCTTTGGATGTTACTTGCTGTCTGCTCCTATATCTTTGTACCCTGGAAACAGGATTAAACAGGTGCTTTAGATTTAAATATATGGATTACTCTCAGTGCCACAAATGAGGCACGAGCCCAGGTGTTTGGAGGATCTCAGCTTTGTGTCACTCTGGCTTTGCAACCCTGAGCTCCAGAGACCATGAATACTTGGAAATAGAGACATCTCTGTAGAGTCAGATTTTGGAGCTGAAGTTTGTGAGAACTTTCTGATTTTTATTTTTTTTTCACATTTTTTTTGCTGTGCGCCCAGGTTCTCTGATGTTTTAATTACTACCAACGTGCAGGGACTAAGAGATGGATTGTCCCATGCAATAGCTCTCTCCTGTCCCTAATTCCAAAATGAATGTTTTCTGCAGCAACTGGATCCCAATTATTGTTTTGTTTTGCCCTTGCTGAGGACGGAAGCAAAACCCTGTAGATGCTCATAATTTCTGTGCCTGCGGACTCCTCCAGAGCTGGGGTTCAGCACAGCACGGGACGGGATCAGCACACTGCTGTGCAAAAACGAGTTGGACGTTTTCCCAGGCTGCTTAAGAAGGAAAAAATGCCATTCAAGAAAAAAAAAAAAAAAACCACAAAAAACCAGATTGATTTTGCATCCTCCCCTGCTTGGGCAGAGACACCCCATGTGCACCCTAGAGAGAAAAGCTCTGGCGTGCTGCAAATTCAGCCCCTTTACATTTTGCTTTTGCTGCATCCTGGTTTCATCAGGGGTTTGGGTGATCACATCTTGCAGCACTTGGATTGCTGCAAACTCGCATAGGGCTCCACGACTCTCTGTTAGCCCTTGTAGCTGGACTCAAGCCCATCCTCATGTACCCAAAGGCCAGCACGGACGTGGGGGACGAAAAGGGACAGCCGCACTGTGCAGATATCTCTAATATCCACTGCCTCAGGTTTCATGATTTTTTTTTTCTACTCTATCAGGTATGCCAGTGCTGCAGAAACAGGCTGCCCAAGGGAGAGGCTGCCCCGGGTGCCAGAGAGCAGGGACAGGCACATCACCCCGCGCCGGCAGCATCTCCTCCCCGTGCCAGGAAAGCAGCTGGACTCCAGCCAGCCTGGAAAGCTCGGCGGCTTTCCATGGAGGCTGAGGTTTCCAGTCTGTCCCCAACCATGACCTAGATAAATGAGTAGTGTAAGAGCCTCTCTTCCCCTCCCCTCCCCCCCGCCTCCCAGCAAATTGCACTGTTTCACACTGCACTTCCCTCACAGGCTGGGTTTCTCAGCAGCTGCTGCTTTGAATGCATTTGCACGCAGAGCCTTAAATGCCATACATCTCTGTACCTCTCCTCCAGGGAGGAGCAATTTCCAGTAACATCTCACTCCAGGTGATGTTTTCACACTGAGCAGCAAAGTGCAAGCCGTGGGGCTGGGAGATGGATGGGAACAGACCATCTCCCCGGCTGATGCATTTCCACCAGGAGCAATACACCTCTTTGGCTTCTGCCTTATTAGATAAGGCCAGGCAAGCTCTTTGGGGCTCTTCCCGTAAGGCGTCCTGCAAATTTTTTATGCTCTAGACCAGCATGTCTAGACATTGATGTACTCCGGGATATGCTCAAACAATCTACTAGGAATAAGGGAGCAAGAGCATTCAAGGTTGCACAAGGTATTGATCACAGCCACTGTGAAATCCGGTGTAGGAGACTGCCATGCGTTTTTGGAAAGTGCCAGAAAAATTGGTTGTCGTGTTCTTGGGCTGCGTGTTAGCGATGATCTGGCCTTAATCTGTGTCCAGTGCTCCCCCACACCACCGCCTTTGAAGAAAGCCCAGTCGGCCCCAAGGAAACTGCCCTTCCCCATGCAAGCAGTGGAGGATCCCCATCCCCAGGGATGCCCTGACTTGCAGCTGTGGCTTTGGTCCTGCTGGAAGTGGGGTCCGGCTGGAGACCCCCACCCCAGGCTACCTGCAGACTGAGTTACTCTGAGGGTCTCCACTCCTGATCCAGGAGCATCAGAGGCCAGGGATGGACAACATGGACACACACGTGAACAACCCAACACGCCACCTGGATCTGGTTTTCTAGTGGTGCTCTTAGACATTAGGTCCCTCCTACTAATTACCAGCCTAAAATCATTCACAGCTATTTTATAAACCTCATTGCTAGAGAGCTTTCCTCTATCAGGTGGATTTCCCTGGGATGGAAACAGAAATCCTACCTCTCTTTTTTAAGAGGTATAAATCCCAACACAACAAATCCCAAGCACAATAAAACAGGCTTTCCAAGCCCCCAGCTTTCCAAACACGTCTTCCTACCATGCCCCATCTCCTACCTTCCTTGGCCTGAGGATGTCTAAACACCTTGTTGGAAAGGGCGCTTTCCCACCTTTGCCACCCAAGAGTCCATACCCCTCAGTGCATCCAGAGTATTTCCAGGATACAAGTCACAGCGGGATGTTTTATTTCTGAAACTGGTTGGATTTTTTTGGCATTTTCCCCTTATTCCAGGCACCAGCCTCAGTCCTTGCAGCAGCGTTGGTGTGCTGGGCTACTTTTTTTATCGTTAAGGGTAAGGGAGGAGAGTTGCTGTCAAAGGACCTGGGGAAACAGGGTTACTTTCTCTCCATCTTTGTTCCCTGGGCCATTAATCAACCAGCAAATCCACACTCACAGGGGGAAAACTGCCCTTCCATGGCCTTTGTTGGAAAGCGTGAACGCAGCAAATTAAGGCAGTAGTTTTAGTATTATTTAAAAAAAAAACACAACCAACAACCACACTTAATAGAAATAATTATTCTGGAATTCAGTCATTGTTAGGGGTTTGACCATTAGATGGCTTGCTGTTAATAATGGCCATTACGCTAAAAAGAAAAGGAAAGAAAAAAAAAGGGGGGGGGGGGAATAGGGGGAGAGAGGTTACATTTTATTCAGATGTTTATACTGCAATTAGGACCTTCATGGTGGAAACAGCCCAGACGGGCTATTTCATCCTCATTTTTGACCAAATTTTTACCACTACTACAAAGTAACCACGATCGCAGAATCAAGAATCCTGTGCCATTTGTAAGGGGAGGTACTGATTTTACCTTAAATCAGAGCATTGTTTCATTTGATATTCCTCTCTCCATTGACTGCCCTTGTTTATTTTAGGTTTCTATTAAAGCTCCAAAATGCCAAAGCAAGAAAAGGTACTTTTGTGCTGAAGATATTTTTATGCATATCAACAAGAAACAGTTATTATAATACTGTTTCACCTCTCCATGACTACTTCTACACATGGTTTCTTTGCCAACTATTGCAGCCAGATCCTATGGCTTGCTTCCATCCAGCCAAGAGCAAGATGAATTCAGAAGCTTTTATGCAAAAAAAATGGTATTTTATTTTGCTTTTGAGTTACTTGCTTGGAAAAGGGAGAGTTGATTTCCCCATTCAAGGGATGCCTCCTATGCTGGGATTTTTGTTGGGAGGAGGAAAGGTGGTATTTCTGGCCAGACCCTGCTCTCTTACCCCACTGTTTTTGCCCCTTTGCAGCTCTTTCAGGGAAATGTGGTTACTGTTTCCATGAATGAGATAAGGAAGCTGTGTTTATCCTGTGCGGATCAATATGCCCTCATGTTTGAACGTGTTGAGCCACTTGGACTCATTTAATGAAGGCCGTTTTGCACAAGTACACCCCCCAACTTCTCCCACCCCTGACCCCAGTAAAACCCTCCTTGCTTTTGAAAAGACTGGATCAGTATATCCCCTCTTAACCCTTAATAACTCTAACAGGTAGTTACTAGAGAAACTATTTTCCTTTTGGTTATCAGCTTGCTTTTCAAGATTTGGGTGGTTTTTTTTTCCTCCCTCCAAGCTCCAAACAATATATATACACATACATAAAAACCACAAAGCATTCTTCATATGCTTCCTAACACGAGACACTTGAAGCCTTGCGAGCTGCCACCAGCTCTTTGCTGGGGTGAGACATGCCGTGGGACGGAGTCCGATTGAGCAACACGGAGCAAGGCTTTAGTCCCTTTGCTTTCAAGGGCGTAGGGCTTTTTTTCCAGCTTAAGTGATCCCCCGGGAAGTGGGAAATCATAGGTATTTGCAGGAGAGCAGGAAAATTCAAAGTAATGGAAAAGTGCTCCATGCTTTGCAGCACATGAGCCTTGGGAAATATTTCACGTATAAATGGGCAAATTTTTTGCTCAGCCTCTTTTTCCCAGGAAGCAGCTTCTCTCTCTGAAATATTTTGAAAATTTTGCAGCCGTGTTACCAAATGCACATAACGTGCCCCAAAAAGCCTTTCCTGAGGATGAAGGGCACTGGGTACAGCCTCCTTCCCCTCTGTTTTATTTGTAGCATCACATGCTGGATGCTCTGAAGCCAACCTCCCTCACGCTCCGGCTCCTACCTGAGCCTCCTGTTTTGTCAAGGGGAAATAGCTTAAGAGAAGCACTGTGTATTGGGCAGAAAACCTGCTAGTTTGAAGACATTAGGGAAAATTGAGAATTTTTTAGAAGCAGTGATTGCTTCGGTATGGAGACCAATCTTTCTCAGAGAGGAGGAGGAATAAGAAGTCGGCTGGACCGGTCTCTAATGATTAGCCCTAGAAAGTTGCACTTTAACAAATCAAGACCGAATTATCGCATGGAAAATCCCTCCCCCCCCACCTCCACCTTCTCTGGCTTCGCTTTTCTGGCAACCGCCAGTGATCGGCAGGGGAAAGCAGTAAAAAAAAAAAAAAAGCTCTTTGCCACTGCTGCCGGGCAGAAATTACACCGAGGTCCCCAAGGAGCCCCTCTCTCCCCACCTCACTCATCAAAACGTCAAGGCAAGCGGTGCAGGGTCCAGCCACAGGGTGCAGGGGGGTCCCAGCCCCCCAGTCCAGACCCACCAGTGCCCGGCAGCACTCCAGGCATGAATTTGATGGTGGGGCACCATCAGGGAGAGGGGGGGAGGCACGCAGTAGAGCTGCTCCTTCCCCATACTGGCCAAAAGCCTTGTTCTGCGGGGGACCCGGTCTCCGCGCCCCGAACCTGCGGGTAGGATGAGCGGCTGCGTACCTGAGAAATTTTGGAGATCACCGCCAGGGAAAAAGGTCTCCTTGATTATGGAGAGTTTGCAACGTGTCACTCTGGTTATTCCCTAATCATCATATCAAACTCCAAAGGTTCAGCAGCCCTGGGGCTGGTTTACAGTCCCCGTGGGTTAAACGTTAACCTGCTCTATCTCCTGGCTCCCTTCAGGCCTTTGACCAGATACCTGGGTCACCGCAACTCTGACGGCACCTACCCAGGCACATTTTTTTGTAAATAAATGCAAAGTGCTGAAGTCAGATCATGGCTTAAGGGCCGGCCCCGCGCAACCATTTTGACGCCGGTTTGTTCCCTCTGCGCTGAAGGCTTTCCCAGCTGATCCACCCCGTTGCCACTGCTACCCCAGGCAGAGGTGCTGGAAGAGCCTGTCTTCAACAGGAGGTTTTAGCTTGGTGGAGGAAGATGGCAGGAGCAATGAATCCCTCTCAGGGGTAGTCTAAGTACACCTAGCCTGCAAACTGTGAGTTTGCAGGAATTGCTAGGAAAACATCGTCCGAACATCATCCAACTAAATATGCTTGCAGTGAGGCAAGCCAATGCAGATTTTGGGGAGGGTTTGCTGCACCTGGAAAAGGATGTGAATAAATTCAGCAGCCACAAATCTCTGGGACGGGTGGCTTCCAGGTGTGACAGTCTCTGAGCATCCAGTTACTGTGGTCCCCGGGGTATTGTGCGACATCTTGTTGATGCAACTGCCAAATCACAGAATCACATGGGGTTGGAAGGGACCTCTGGAGATCATCTCATCCAACCCTCCTGCCAAAGCAGGTCCACCCAGAGCAGGTTGCACAGGATCACATCCAGGCAGGTTTTGAATATCTCCAGAGCAGAAGACTCCACCACCTCTCTGGGCAGCCTCTTCCAGGGCTCTGCCACCCTCAGAGTAAAGAAGTTTTTTCTTATGTTCAGAGTTTCTTGGGTTCCAGTTTGTGCCTGTTGCCCCTTGTCCTGTTGCTGGGCACCACTGAAAAGAGCCTTGCTCCATCCTCTTGACACATGTCCTTTAGATATTGATAAGCATTGATGATGTCCCCTCTCAGTATTCTCTTCTCCAGACTAAAAAGACCCAGGTGGCTCAGCCTTTCCTCATAAGAGAGATGCTCCAGGCCCTTCATCATCTTTGTATGATGCTGTACCCTCTCCAGCAGTTCCCTGTCCTTCTTGAGCTGGGGAGCCCAGAACTGGACACAGTACTCCAGATGGGGCCTCACCAGGGTGGAGTGGGAGGATGACCTCCTTCGACCTGCATCCCAGGATACGATTGGCCTTCTTGGCCACAAGGGCACATTGCTGGCTCATGGGCATCCTGTTGTCCACCAGGACCCTCAGGTCTTTTTTTCCACAGAGCTGCTCTCCAGCAGGTCACCCCCAGCCTTTGCTGGTGCAGGGGGTTATTCCTACCCAGGTGCAGCACCCTACACTTGCCCTTGTTGAACCTCATCAGGTTCCTCTCTGCCCAGCTCTCCAGCCTGTCCAGGTCTCGCTGTATGGCAGCACAGCCTTCTGGTGTGCATCAGCAGATGCCAGTTCTGTGTCACCTGCAAACTTGCTGAGGGTACACTCTGTCCCCTCATTCAGGTCATTGATGGATACATTGAACAAGACTGGACCCAGTACTGACCCCTGGGGAACACCACTAGTTACAGGCCTCCAACCGGGCTCTGCGCTGCTGATCACAACCCTGAACACAACCATCCAGCCAGTTCTCCATCCACCTCACTGTCCACTCATCTAACCCACACTTCCTAAGCTTATCTGTGAGGAATTGAATGTTTGCCTCTGTTAAAATCCTTCTGGACCCTAACAGTAATGAGATGGGTGCTGGATTGGTTTGGCAGAGCAATTTCACAGAATCACAGAATCTTCTAGGTTGGAAGGGACCTTAAAGATGATCTTGTCCAACTGTCAACCTAATTCTGATGAAAAATAAGCACCCACAACAAACAAAAAGCAACACCATCACTAAACCATATCTTCTAGCACCACATCAACCCATCTTTTGAACACCTCCAGGAATGGTGCCTCAGCCACCTCCCTGGGCAGCCCATTCCAATGGCTGATAACCCTTTCGGTGAAAAAAGTTTTCCTAATATCCAGCCTGAATCTCCCCTGGAGCAACTTGAGGCCATTTCCTCTAGTCCTGTCACCTGTGACCTGGGAGAAGAGACTGACCCCCACCTCTCTACAACCTCCTTTCAGGTAGTTGTAGAGAGCAATAAGGTCTCCTCTCAGCCTCCTTTTCTCCAGGCTGAACACTCCCAGCTCCCTCAGCCTCTCCTCATAAGACTTGTGCTCCAGACCCCTCACCATCTTTGTTGCTCTTCTCTGGACCTGCTCCAGCACCTCGATGTCTTTTTTATGGTAGGGAGCCCAAAACTGGACACAGTACTCGAGGTGGGGCCTCACCAGTGCCGAGTACAGGGGGACAATCACCTCTCGGGTCCTACTCACCACGCTGTTCCTGACACAGGCCAGGATGTATTTTTTCACATTTTCATATCCATATTTTCATATCCCTATTTTTCATATAATTTCCCATATGGTGTGCGAGTTTAGTATCCCAGCATAAGGATCTGTCCCTGCAATTGCATCCTGCGTGGCTGTCTCTCATCTTAATGCTGGACCATGACCACGCTACAGCCTGTAGGCTTGTCAGTCCTAAAGCTGATCCCCACCAGCAGCCTTTGCCTACGCTGGTGCTGAACTACATTTAAGGCAGTATCGGGCTTGGTTTCAAGGCGTGTTAAATGAAGCGTTTACAATTAGGTGTTGCTGACGCTTCAGGTTTGGAAAAGTGCCATACCCGTGTTTGCTCAGCTTTAAAAGCATTCGGTATTCCCGGGCAGTGGATACACAACGGGGGCCTTGCTCTCCCAGTGCGAGCAGCATCCTTCTCCTTGCCCAGTGCAACTGCCGTCTCACCGCCGCGCCGCTGCGTTCACCCATTTCAAGAACACAACCGCTCACAAGGAAATGTCTGCCCTCTGATATCCACCTTCCTCGTCAATTCAGGGCTTCAAATGCAGATTTTGGAGCATATTTTTTAAAAAAAACCAAAACCAAATCAATCAAACAAACAAGCAAAAAAGCACAAGGAAACTGGGGGGGCAGGGGGCAGTTATGGCTGCCTACCACTGAGCACGGTACCCAGGGAAGATTTGGGGTCTACTGCTTTTCCTGGCCTCCTGGGCAGAGGTTGGGGATGATGGGCAGACATAACACTGGATTTTTTTCCCCATCAAAGGGGTTTTTCTGTCTTTAGCGTGCCATCCTATCTCATCAGCCATAAGGAATTGGTAAGATTTGATCATCGGTGACATTAGATTTCAAACTCAACGCCAGCATGCCACTGAGCACCTTGGTGCATTCCACGGGGAAATGATTTGAAATAATTCCAACAATCAAACAAAAACTGCTGCCCTGAAATTGTGATGATTGGAGGAGCAAATCAGTTCCAAAAAATGAAGTGTCATGCATCTTCATGTGACCATCACTAAAAAGGAGCCATGAAAAATTCTCTCAAAGGGAAAGAGAGCAGCACGAGACGTTACCTAAGTGCAGGTAATAGAGGACTCTGATGAGCAAGTATTCTTGGGGGGAAAAAGCCATCTGCTCATTAGATGAAATGCAGGGGGCCAGTGGGGCTAGATGTGTGAATGATGAAATGTGTCTTTGGGATGAAAAGCCAGTTGTCAAGCCCCATTTCGGGGTAGAAATTGAATGTGCTTCCACTAGATTGCCTCACAGGTATGAGGGAAGCAAGACGACACGTATGGGCATGGAGGACCCATGGAAAGTCATTCAGATGCCAGAGGAGTTGGGATTTTAGCATTATTTTTGAAGGCCCTCGAGTTACGCAGGAATGGCAACTGTGATGCCTTTCTGTCTTCCTCTCTCTGGGGCATATTTTGCTCAGAAGAGGAAAAGTGATCAAAAGAGGAGACGTGACCTGTGTTTATCTTTCCTTGAAAGCCTCTCAAGAGGCATAATTGAGAATCCCAAGAGCAGGAAGGTATAATTGTTTCCTTTTCCATAATCACGCCAGCAGCAAGTTGCCTCTTGGAGGGTTTCCCTCAGCTTGCCAGATGTGATTAGGGAAAAGCACTTCCAGCTCAAGAAAAATGATACTTGAGCAGACATTGCCCCTTTGTGTTAACTACTTACTGCCACAAAAACCCTAAGGTGGGCCCAATGGTCCAGCTTTCCCTGGAAGTACTTCAAGAAATTTCCCGGGATGCCCAGCAAAGGGTTAATGGCAGATTTCCATCTGGGCATGGCAAGTCCTGCTGGCTGTGACTGGGGATCAGTAGCTGTCCATTAGCATAGTAAGGAAGCCATTAAAAACATCTTTGATTTCAAGAGGAGGAAGGTACCCTACCCAGGACCTCTTGGTGGAGTCACTTCTCCATCTCTGCTCACTTGGGTTTTGAAGTAAGGAAAACTTTAATTTCACATTGGGCTTTCCTTGAGCATTGCTGGCAAAGCTCAGGGGAGAAAGGTGTGGAGGATATGGTTTTGGAAACCACCAGTGGTTTCCAGTGGACACTGTCCGTGTCCATTAGAAATGGCTTGACATGCCACAGTGAGCAGACATTCCTAGGCTCCATATTGCCTCAAAGTCATAGAATTGTCTAGTTTGGAGGGGACATTTAAGATCCGACTGCCAACCTAACTCTGATAAAAACCATCACTAAACCATGTCTCTAAGCACTATGGCAACCCGGCTTTTAAATACCTCCAGGGATGGGGCCTCAACCCCT
>JAHREE010000166.1:94639-120299 GCA_033628505.1 Tringa tobata | reverse complement strand
GCAGGACCTGCCCCTCATGAACCCGTGCTGGCTGGGCCTGGTCACCTGGGTAACCTTCATGTGCCTCATAATGGCACTCAGGGGGATCTGTTCCATGGCCTTCCCAGGCACCGAGGTCAGACTGACAGGCCTGGAGTTCCCCGGATCATCCTGCCGGCCCTTCCTGTGGATGGGCGTCACATTTGCTGGACACCAGTCGGCTGGGACCTCCCCGGTTTGCCAGGACTGCTGGAAAATGATGGAAAGTGGCTCAGTGGGCACTTCCACCAGCTCCTTCAGGGCCCTCGGGTGGATCCCATCTGGCCCCACAGACTTGTTTGTATCCAGGTGTTGGAGCAGGTCCCTCACCACCTCCCTTTGGATCACGGGGGCCTCATTCTGCTCCCTGCCCCTATATACTAGCTCCCCTGTGTTCCCTGGGTACTCGGGGAACAACCAACTTTACTTCTAAAGACTGAGGCAAAGAAGGCATTCAGTACCTCAGCCTTCTCCTCATCCTTTGTCACTGTGTTACCTCCCACATCCAATAAAGGATGGAGATTCTCCCAAGTGCTCCTCTTGTTACTAATATTTTTTTAGAAACTCTTTTTACTGCTCTTAACATCCAAGTCCAGGTTCAGTTCTAGCTGGGCTTTGGCCTTTGTAATCTTTTCCCTACACAGCCTTACAACACCTTTGTAACCTTCCTGAGTGGCCTGCCCCTTCTTCCAAAGACCATAAACTCTCCTTTTTTCCCTGAGCTGTGACCCTACCTCTTTGTTCAGCCAGGCTGCTCTTTTCCCCCAATGGCTCGTCTTACAGTGCACAGGAACAGCCTGCTCCTGCACTTTTAAGACTCTCTCCTTGAAAAATATCCAGCCTTCCTGGACTCCTTTACCCTTCAGGACGGCCTCCCAAGGGACTCTGTCAAGCAGGCTCTTGAAAAGACCAAAGTCTACTCTCTGAAAGTCCATGATTGCAGTCCTGTGGCTCCCCTCCTTACTTCCCTGAGGATCGAGAACTCTATCATGTCATGGTCACTGTGCCCAAGATGGCCTCCAACCATCACATTCCCCACAGGTCCTTCTCTATTTACAAGCAGCAGATCTAGCATGGCTCCTTTTCTTGTCAGCTCCATCACAAGTTGTGTCAGGAAGTTCTCCCCAACACACTCCAGGAACCTCCTAGACTGCTCCCTCTCAACTGTATTTTGTTCCCAGCTGATATCTGGTAGGTTGAAGTCTCCCACCAGGACAAGGGCAAGCGATCTTGAGACCTCTCCCAGCTGCTTATAGAATGTTTAATCTACCTCTGCATCCTGGTTGGGCAGTCTATAACAGACTCCCACCACAGTATCAGCCTTGTTGGCTCTCCCCCTGATTCTTACCCATAGCCAATTGACCCTACTGTTACCCTCACTTAGCTCTTGACATTCATAACCCTCCCTAACATACAGGGCCACCCAACCTCCTCTCCTTCCTCTCCTGTCCCTTCTGGAGAGTTTGTAGCCATCTATTGCAGCACTCCAGTCATGTGAGTCATCCCACCATGTTTCCATGATGGCAACTACATCATAGCTTTCCTGCCGCACCATGGCTTCCAGTTCCTCCTGTTTGTTGCCCATGCTGTGTGCATTAGTGTAAATGCACTTCAGCTGGGCTACCAGTCCCACCACCTTTTTGGTGTAGGAAGGCCCAACTTCTACCTGACCATGCCCAGGCACAGCCATAGTTTCTAACCCATCGATGATCCTTGTGTCTTGGCTGATGGATTATCCCACTTCAAACTTGGTTTAAAGACCTCTTGATGAGCCCTGCCAACTCCTGCACAAAGATGCTCTTCCCCTTTTGAGACAGGTGTACCCCATCTGTCTCCAGTAGGCCTGGTGTCATGTAGACCTTCTTGTGCTCAAAAACCCCAAAGTTGTGCCTCTGACACCAGACTCAGAGCCAGGTATTAATCTGCTGGCTCTTCTGGTTACTTTCCTCATCCTTCCCTGTGACTGGGATGACAGAGGAGAACACTACCTGCACTTCTGACCAGTTGACCACTTGTCCCAAGGCCCAGAAGTCTCTTTTGATGACCCTTGGGTTTCTTGTTAACTGCTCATCTCTGCCTGCTGTGAAAATGAGTAAAAGGGTAATAATCTTGAGGGGTCTACCAGGGAGGGAAGTTTTCTTTTTATGTCTTTCACCCAGGCCCCAGGGAGGCAGCAGAGCTCCCTGAGAAGTGGGTCAGGTCTGCATATCGGGCCTTCCACTCCCTTCAGGATGGAGTCACCTACAACAATGACCTGTCTTTTTTTCTGACCTGAGTATGTTTTAATGTTGGGTTTAGTATGTCTTAACCCTGGCAACGCCTCCGTAGACAGTGAATTACCCTTCCCATCGTGATTGGGTTTGCCTTGTATTAGTTTTTTAAAGGTACCTGGGGAGGTGGGGGAGTTACTGGGGAGACACGCCTGCTTTGTTGGGCAGGAACTTGTTCCCACAGCCCCCCATCCTCTAAGTTACCTTCTTCAGCCTGGCAGAGAGAGGACAGGGAGTTCTCTGTAGATGGGGCTCTGTCTGCCTGCTTGGTTTCTGCTTTGGGAGGCTGGGTGCCACTCGGGCAGTCTTTCTCCCTCTCGCATTCCCTGATTGTCCTCAACTTACTTACCTCCTCCCCAAGCTCCACCACTTACCGGAGGAGCTCTTCTACCTGGGCCTATCTCCCACAGGGTGCCCACCAATGCCATCTCACACCAGCACAAGAGCAGGGCACTCCCCGCAGCCCCCTGTCCGAGTGGCAGCACGTTCCCATAGGAGCTCCAGCTGGGAAGATGCATCAGAAGTGGTGTGTGCAGAGCACAGAGACGCCACGGTCCTCTTCCGTGTGGATACCATCGCTGTTCTGTGGCCAAGCTGGCAGCCTTTCAGCTGGTGCAGACTCCTTGTGGCACTCCCAGGTGATGCCCACTTGATCTTTGCTTGCTTGGCGTGGCAAGCCCGGGATGGGCTTGCCATTTCTCCTGGCTTCGAAAAGCCTCAAAAAAAGAGCCCCCTTCTGGCTCTCCTGGCCACAATTCCCTTGCCCAGCGTGGACTTACCTGCACTGGAAATGGTCTCTTTGGTGAGCGGCCTTTAGGTGCGTAAGTCACATGAGTTTCAGTGGGTTATTTGGCTCAGGCAGCCCATACAGTGCAGAAAGACACTTTGCAAGAAGGATAGACACAGCTTAAAAAGAATAAGGCAGAGTGATTAGCTGAGACTTCGGAGCTTGTAGGCCAGGCAGTAAGGTCTTCACCACCCCCAGCTGAGGAGAGTTTGCTGGCAGGTCATTGGCCAGGTGGAGAAGGTTCACCAGCCAGGTGGGGAAGGTTCTTCTCCATCACACCTGGAAGGGGACCTCAATGATGTTTCTAGTACCCTGATTGCCTCCTTAGCTTTCTGTATTGGAGCTTTTTCATCTGAATCCTTGAGCTGGGAGTGGGTCCATCTCAACCACATCCCCTCTTTTACCTCCCTTAGCTTGCGTGACTCTCCCTGACAGTTTTCTCATGTGTTTTAACCAAGGCTATGTGGCTGGGCTGGATCTGCAAGAGTCCCTGGAGCCCACTGAGCTGGACCCATCGGAGCTGAGCTACAGGTGGGACCAAGCACGTCCTCACTGGAGAGCCAGCTGTAGCAGATTTGGGAGAACATGGCTGCTAAGTGGTGAGAAGATAAAGGGCTGGACCCAGCTTTAACATGGACAGTACAACTTATGTGGGGGTATCAGCCATGCAGTAGGAAAGAAGGCAGAAGCTCTCCCAGAGTGAGAGGTGATGGAGAGGGGTTTTGGGGGAGGGTGGAGAGTTATGGATGCAGATGTGCTCTCCAAAAAAACTGACCTGGTTTTGGGCACTAGGTTGGTGAAGGAGGTTGGGGCAGGAGTCTCCTCCTGGAGGAGTTGTGGGATGGTGCTGGAGGCTGCTCATTAAGCCCTTGTTCCCAGAGGCTATGTGTGTTTTTCATATAACTTTGTAAGTCATATACAGACCTTTGCTGGGTGCAGGGCTTTAAGAAACGTAAGACCTCATCTCAGCTTTTGTTGTGTGGAGCTGTGATCTATGATATAAGAATATTTGCCTTCTCAAGACTTGAAAAACTGTAAAAATGGTGATGGGGTTGGGTGTTAAAAGTTCAGCTGTAATACAGAAGCGTCTGTGATGCCAACACCCCTCCCTTGCTTAGTAGTGCTGAAAACATCTCTGAAGTCCTGTGTTTGCTCTGCTTGGTGGGTTAGGCTGACCATGCTATGTTCCACATGCGTGGACACTTGGGTGCAAGTGGTCCTCTGGTTAGTGGCATGCCCACTGCAGGGGGAGGGTCTGCTGGAAACGGAGGAAGAAATGGGCTATTGCTAAAAGGACTTTGCCAAGTGAGCTACAGAGTCAGCAGGGCACGCACACGTGTCCCCCACAACACTCCCTAATTGTATGTATGACGTGGTTTAGGCCAAACTAGCCTACGAGGGTGACAGGCACCCTCCCTCCACGTCTTGCTCCCAGGAGAAAAGGAAGAGAGATTTATGAGTTTAGAAGGAACTAAGCTACTTTAATGAAGTATTAATAATAAAAATAAAAGGAAATAATGAAATGGATACAATATATACAAAACCGTATCAAGCTCCCAGGATGACGTCACCAGCAGGCACTGGTGATGGACTCGGTGATGGATGGGAACTGGGTTCCAGCTCTGGAGTCAGGAACACACGGATGGGGATCAAAGGCAGATGGACAGACATTCATCTGTCCTCCTCAGACATCGGCCACTGGAGAGAGAGTCTGACCCTTTGATCCCTCAGCTTTTCCACTGAGCATGGGGCAGATGGGATGGAATCCCCTGTTGGTCAGGTTTGGGTCACCTCTCCTGTCCCCTCCTCCTCACAGTGGGACCCCTCTGCACTTTTCCATTTCTGACCCTCCAATGTGGAAAATAACAAAATTTGGCTGACCTTGGTTGTTAGAGCAATAAGTCTAAACAAGAGCCTCTCTGCACACCCTTCCTTGGAACGAAGTACAGACATTGGTCTTACCACTCTGAGAATGAGCAGTTTTCTCCACAACATGCTGTTAATTTCAGAGAGTTAGAAGAGGCTGAGATAAGAAGTAAAATCACTGATCAGAAAGATGGTTCTAGTTTACCTTAAAGTGGGACTGAGAGCCATGAATTACAGATTGTGCTAAACACTACTACAACTTGTTATAGCTATATAAACATCATTATACTCCCTTTCCCTGGAATAAATCTGCATACTGTAGTGCTGCTGTGGTCTATAATTATAAGCAAGTCTATTTAAGTCTTAATGGTTTTCAAAAAACAATCTTATATTTCAGCAGCCTGCGGCATACTCTGCTAGAGAATTGCTTCCAGGATGCAAAGGAATCTATATTGGAAGCTCCTGTGTGTGTAAACCACTTGGTCCCAGTTTCAAAAGTGACATGAGGGGAAAAGCAAGATCTTTTTAAAAATCGGCATGAATGGGGTTTCTGCATCCCCATCCCTCAGGCTCAGGAACCTTTAGCCTCTTGCATTGCCATTTTTTGCTTGTTGTGGCTGAGACTTTTTGGGTTTGATCGTGCCACAGAGAAGTGGCAGTGAGTTGCCACCAGCACACGTTGTGCCCAGAGGGCATTGGATTGTGCCACTGCCAAAGAAAATAGAATAAACTATAGAAGTATTGTGAGTCTGTGGCTTCAAGATAAATCTGTGTTTATAATTTTGATTTATGATATCTTGATCTTTGATTTATGATAGCTTGGTATGAGCTGTGTTTGTGTAAGGCTAATGTTTGGGTATTGATCAAATATTGACACTACACTGGTCCATAAATTTTCTCCTATACCCTTTGCTTGCAAGTCCAATATCTTTTGTAACACTGTGCATTATGACTTCTGCAGTCCTGTGGGCTTTCTGTAAGTGCTTCTGATGGGGATCACAAGGGGGAAAAGTATAAATCATAGTTTTGTAATTCCATTCTTCTTCCATGGTGTAATGCCAGCCTGAGTAATCATACCTCAGAAGCCAAGTCCTGTATGTGAATGCAGGTAACTGGGTACCATCGAGAACATGAAGTGTACTTGTTCCTAATCTGTCTGTTCCACAGTGGTTTCTAAAATCCCTGTCAAAAAGTAATTGCAAAAAAAGCGATTTAAAACAGGAGCTGGTGGCAACACTGGTTATGAAAATGTATTTGTCTCCTTGCTATGAGAAGTGTGTCTTAGTTCTGCTCCTGCTGGCATGTCTTTCCCTTTGCAAATAATTCTTCAGAAGACCCGAATTCCTGGGAACTTAATTGAAAGTTATGCTTAGCTATTTCCATTTATACTGAAAATTTCCCAACCTGCTTCCTCACTTCCCCTCCCCAGTTCATGCAGTTTCTTGATGCTTATAGTGCGATCTCTACTCAGCCTTGGAAAAAGACAGGTTTATCATGGGCCTAGTAACACCGTGTACTTTAGAAGTAAGTAATAAAAAGTAATTATTTGAAAAAAGAGTACTTATAATGCAAAATGTTATGGGTAAGTTGTCTTTCATATGAAAATGAAAGTGGCTTGTTCATCCTTTTCAATGGCCACGGCTCTCACAAAATCGAAGGAAAAAACATTTATTTGAAAAGAAAACTTCTGAATACGTGATTCACAGACAAAATAGAAGAGCTGTGGCAAAGAAAATGAAGATCTAGGTGAATATTTCCATGCCATGGGAGTGTAAGTACAGCTAATATGTCTTTTACTTTTTGGTTATTTTTCCCCTGTTCCTTCTGCAGTAAGCTGACGTTAAAATTATTTGAGATGGAAATGGCTTTCTCTCAACTTTGACTTCCCAACCAGCTCTTATTTCACCTTTAAGTATGTTTGAACGTAATGGCCAAATAGTAATGGTTTATGTTAAACGTACATGAATAGTAGTAATTGGACTTATTGTATAAACCACAGAGAGTAACTAATCTAATGCTGTTAGGACTTGTTAAAATAATATACTTAAAAACTCTCACCCAGCTGAAACCAAAGCTCACAAAACAAATAATTAAACTGAAAGGCCAGATGCAGTTATTTTGCAGCATCCTTTCGTGGCACTTGTGTGTGTAGGAGAAAAGTTTCCTTCCTTTTTTGTTTTGGTTTTTTTTTTTTTTTTTTTGGTTGGTTGGGTTTTTTTTCATTTCAGGACAAATAAGTGACGTGGAAAAGACAGGACTTGCAGTTATTTACATATTTGTTTTGGAAGGACACCCTGCATGAGGCTGCATGAACTCAATATACTGCAGCCTGCAAGGGGTACCTACAGCATATAACCTATTTTTAATAGAGGAGAGAGAAGGGGGTTTTTGCAGGTCTGGAGAGATCCTGGAGCATCGGTTGAAATAAAGCTGTTCAGTAGCACATGGAGCTCAGTGCCTGGGCTCTACAACAGGTGTAAATTCAAGATTCTGGTAGCATCCTCAGGAGCAGATTGAAACGAGGGGAAACGAGCCAAGCAGCACACCATAGCTTGAAACAGCCACTGCCAGATGTTACAAACCAAAGTGAAAAAATGCGGCTTGTTGGTGTGTCCAAGGGAGGAGAATGGAAAGGATAAATTTATCCATGTGGCTATAAACCCTCCTAAGGAAAAAGACGTTTCTAAGGACAAATAATATGCCATTGAATGAGGGTTTCTTGTTCTGTTTGGAGCAAGAAATTTCTCATTAAATACTGCAACTATCTCCCAGCCCTCTGGTGAGCCCGTGTGATGGAGTACATCTCTTTCAGGCACAAACTGGCAGGAGTCACCTGGGAGCTGAGGACTTGGCAATATTGACATCAATCCAAAATCCTACCTGGTCAGGGAAAGCTGCTGGTGAAAGGGAAATCTCTCTGTGGTTGTGTGTAGGTGTAAAGAAGACAGGGTCAATGCCACTGTTCTTTTTTTTTTTTTTTCAGAGGGGGCAAATAGTGAACTAAGCACTTACAATAGAGGAGGTAGGGAAAGTGGTATTGATCTTGGGATATAAGGGTGTTGATAAGAGAAATGGTAACAGTTTGCATAAAATAGTAGGCAAGCCTAGGTAGGAGAGATAGGGCGGGAATAAGATTTGGAGGAATTTTTATTTAGTTTTATTTATAAATATAACGTTAAAAAAATAAAAATACTCTGGTGGGCCTTGGAGACTTTTATTCTGCTGGAAGACCAGGGAAGAAAATCAGATGGGTTTTTTTTTTTTTTTTTTTTAAGGAGCGGGTTGGCACTTGTAAGCCAGACCTATCACTAAGCCGAGTCTTCTGCCTCTTCTGAGCTTTGGCCACCTGGGGGAGGCAAATAGTTTGGAATGCTGTTTTCTTCCATGTGGTTTTTGCTTTTTTCCACTTGTGTTTTTCTTCAAAGATCATTTCATAACTCCTGTGTCAGCCCGGTGAATGCAGGCATGTGGAATATTTCCCAGTTCACCCCAGTGGTCATGTTTCCATGACTCGTTGTACTTTTCTAATATGTAATAACTTACTTCAGAAAAGTGTTTTTTGTAGCACACTGAATTAAGGCATGCTTTATTATGTTGTGGTGTTGCAGAAAAGCACATGGGACATTCTGATATCGTTGAAGCATCAAATACAAAAGCTTATAAAACAGGAACAGGATGGTCACCGGTGATTCAGCATGAAATCATGCCTGTGGTAGGCTTTGGTGTCCTGGCTTGGGCTTTGTAAGTCCTTGGTTTATCAATTCATTGAGAAATAGAAGGAAAATAAAGTGCTCTGTTGCGGAGTGAAGGAAAGAACAGTCAGTGGGAAGCATCATTTAACCTCACAGCATGTTGCACCAGGAAGGGTGGCCGTGGCTCAGCTATTTCTCCGCAGAAGGGGCAAAATTTTTTGCTTGGGTACGTGTTTGATAATGCCCATCAAACTGGGGGTGAGCCCATCCAAACACCACGGTAAACGCCTGCCCAGTAATTAGCCAGTAGGATAGAGAAGCAAGTGAAAAATGGGGAAGCTGAGTTTTCTTTGCATTGACACTGCTTTTGTGTTACTGGTTTGCATTTTTGCAAGTGCCCAAGATCATACAAGAGGAAAAAAAAAAAAAAGCAGGTGAAACTACACATCTATTCTTACCTGGGAAATTCCTTATGAGGCTCCTGCAGTGTTATTGTGGCCAGCCTTGTGTAGGACAGAGAGGATACTCTTCCTTGCACAAAGAACCTGTTGCCACCTTTCCCTCATCTGTCACTGGCTTTCCTAGTGGCAGGAAAAAAATGAATCAAGCTTCGCTCTGTCTGTCCTTGCTCAGGCAGAGGTGTCGTGGAGTATATCAGGACTCTATGGTCTGTCCTTTGCTGTGTGTCCACAGCCTGTGCCAAATCCTCATAGGGATGAAAGAGGGGGAAAAGGGCACGAGAACTGCAAAATAAAGTTTAAAAAGTTCCTGTGACGCCCAAGGATATGAGAAATAACAAGTGGGTACTGAATACTACTGGGAAAGGAAAGCACAGAGCTGCAAACAGGAGATAACTCCTCGAGCTCTGTAGGTACAGGAAAAATTATTCACCTATACGAACGGGACAGCTGCCAAACTGCATTACGTGCTACTCTGGCCCCATTGCCCCACAAAATAAGGTCATCTCAGTGTTGGAAACTGAGATACGTATCTCTGGTTCAGCAGTCTTAAAGTGCTGAGAACCAGAATTACTGCTGGCCAAGAAATGTGTTTCTGAAAATATTTCTCTACAACTTGCTCTTCTCTCTCTTTTTTTTTTTTTTTTCTCTTTCCTTACTATCAGTGTTTGCCAGGTGGTCTGTTTTCTGGTGCCTTGGTTTTGACCATGGGTGGTCTTGAGCCTGAAGGTGTAGGGCTCTCCTTGCGGAGGCTGGGGTAGAGCTGGCTTGTTGGGTATGAGAGATGACTGGAGCCCAGGTCAGAAGCGGGATGGCTTGTTGCTTCTTTGGGAGGCTACAAAAAGTCGATGGGGTCCAAGTCATGAGGCTTGGCCCCTCTGGCTGGTCTAAATGTGAACTTCCCTGAGGGCGTAGGTTTGGACCCAGCCCGCAAAACCATGGTGGTGGTGTCGAGCGGGGCTGCCAAGCTGTCCCTGAGTTCAGGTGGGTGGCTGGGCTGGTCCTCTGTGTCGGGCCAAATCTGAACAAAACAGGGTCTGTGATGCAAGGTAGTGGTGTTTATTTTTGGATGTGTGACTACTGACCGCTAACAGAGTAAATATTTAATAAATAGAATGGAAAATAGACTGATCGAGTAGTTTAAGCAGGGCTGTGTCACTTCAACGTAGGTGTAAGGGGTATTTTTTGTCCTTTGAAGCATATATTTTATTTAATTTATATTTTTTTTTAAATGAATCTGGGACCCTGTTAGCTTTTGGGGTGTTGCAGTTTGCTTTGCTGTTTAAAATGAGCTCCAGCAGCTGATAGGCTGCCAGCACGCTCCCTGAAGCTGTCCTGCATAATGATGTATGGGAAATATATTCATCTTGAAGTGGTGTTTTTAAACAAACCCTGTTCAGCTCTGGCCAAGCTTAAACCTTCAAATGTTTCCATGCCTAGAGAAACGGTGTTTCTTTAAAATAAATAAAAATTGATAACACCCCTCCAGAGTCTATTCCTAGCGTTTTGTCTAAGCTGTGACCAAGAAAGGGGGATTGAGGTCAGCTGTGCTTCAAGGTCACCGTAAATATGAAACAACAGCTTACTGTTGTGAGCTGCATTTGGGAAGTGGGACAAAGCTGTGGGGATTTAAGAAGTGTTTGGGAGTTTGTGGGGCTTTTCTGAGGCCAGTGAATTTGGTAAGGTCTAATGTATGTCTGAATCTGTTCCCCCCAAAAAGTACTTGTTAATTGAGAGCTTGGCTTCTCCCTAGCAGAAAGCACCTTTTCAGCCTTGTTTTTTCATATAACATCTCTGGCCCTTACAACTCTTTATCTTCTGGAGATAAATGCTGGATGGTCCTATGGACAGAAGGAGCCAGGTGGAGTAAGAGGGTGGGGTGATGCAGGGGAAAAGCAAAGAGAAGCTTTGGTGTAGGCAGCACTGGAGACCCCTTCCCCTTTTCGCAGCAGTGATGCAGGCTCCTTGCTCCACTGCAGCATCGTTTCAGGTTCCTGGGGTGGAGCGGATGGGTAGGTATGGTGTTGCTAGAAAAACTCAAACACATAAAAATAACATCCACCTTACAAGCCTTCCTGGCCACTTCTAGCCATTCTCATTGTGAGCAGAGACACCCTCCTGCACTCAAGAAAGAACACCCTGAAGTTTTGACACTTCGAGAAAGTTTCAGCTTTGGCAACTTGTCATTTTTCCAGTGGAAAAAGTGCCTTATCAGGCAGCTCCAGGCTTGCTTTCTGCTGGAGCTGTCAAAAGGGGTGTCCACTCTTCCTGGCAAACCTTGCTAGCCATGTTTATGTAAGGTACTTCTTTTTTCCCCCTTTGAGAGCAGCCAAACTTATCACAAACTTTTTGCAGCTGGAAATTGCTGAAGTCTTTCTAGTGCCCAGTAACAAATTTACAATTTTCAGATAATATGTAGCTCTGGGTATTGGTTAGGAATGGCATGTTCCAGATATTTTGACTACTAATTTGTATGTCCAGGGAAAAAAAGCGTTCAGATACCAAGCAATGTATATGTCGGTTCTGAATTGTAAACAAATATTCTCCCTGGGACCATAAATTTTTGGCAGTTTACCAAAAAAAAAAAAAGTGAGGTTTAAATGGGAATGCCTTCAGCTGCTCTAGAAAGCAGGCAAAATATCTCTGATACGTTGGGATGGGATGACAAAAAGTGAAGAAAAAGCTGGTTAATCTAAATAGACCTGGACTAGCCCACAAGTTGTTAGACCCTTTCTGTATCAGCAGCTAGAAAAGGTCGCTTTAAGTCTGAATAATTTCTGGGACATCTGCTTCAAAGCAGTCACTGAACAGGGTCTTGAGCACTCATGTGCCCCTTGCTGCAATAAGCAGAATAACTTTACATTTAAAGTATGGCTGGGGCTAACTCCACTGATGACATCCCAAAGCATGGAAGGATTTGCTGCTGCTCTGGGTGATGCATGTAGGGTTTTTATAGGGTGTGAGCACGGAGCCAAGGCAGCTGGCAGCACGCTGGCCACTCTTCTGCTCTACTCATCATCAAAAGAATTCAGCTCACTTCCACTTGCAAACCTTGCCTTCGAGGACAGAGCTGGGTGGAAAACTTTGCTTTCTCGTTCAGCCAGCAAACAAAAAATGTGTACTTCTGGTCAACTGGAATAATTGTGTATGTGTTTTATTATTTTTTTTTTTTACCCCTCCCCTTGTGGAATGAAGAAACCCAAAATTCCTTTTGGGTTGACTCAACTGTTGGGAGAGTTTCAAGATAAAACATTGTATTTTTATAAAAAACCCTTTGAAAAAGGTTTAATCAGTTTTAGTCAATACTGGATGATTATATTTTTCCCTTTTTTTCCTTTTTTTTCTCCTTGTCAAGGTGGTCTTCAGGGCATGTTGTGGTGGCCTAATTTAATTTTTTTTTTTTAATGTAAGTCAAGCTGGAAACTTAATTGAGGTGTTTTTTTGAAGGAGGGGGAACCTGATTTCTGACAATGTCCTCTCTAAAGATTTTATTGCTCTGTAACTGCACCATCACCAGTCCAAAGACTGACCTGTGGATATGGAAAGAAACCATCAACTCTGAGCTGAAAATGGCTGTGAAGTCAGAGCTCAAGTTCCAGGGTTTCATTTTTGTCATATTCTCGGAATCATAGAATGGTTCAGGTTGGAAGAGACCTTAAAGATCATCGAGTTCCAACCCGCCTGCTGTCAGCAGGGACAGCTTCACCAGACCAGGTTGCTCAAAGCCCCATCCAGCCTGGTCTTGAACATTTCCAAGGATGAGGCATCCACAACTTCTCTGGGCAACCTGTTCCAGTGCCTCATCACCCTCACAGCAAAGAATTTTTTTCTAGTATCTAATCTAAATCTCCCCTCTTTCAATTTAAAACCATTACCTCTCATCCTACTACTCCACTCCCTCATAAAGAGTCCCTCCCCATCTCTCTTCTAGGCCCCCTTCAGGTACTGCTATAAGGTTTCCCTGGAGCCTTCTCTTCTCCAGGCTGAATAATCCCAGCTCTCTCAGCTTGTCTTCATAGGAGAGATGCTCCAGCCCTCTGATTATCTTCATGGCCTCCTCTGGACCTGTTAGAATCATAGAATCCTCTAGGTTGGAAGAGACCCTTGGGATCATCAAGTCCAACCATCTCCCCTACTCTACAAAGTCCTCCCCTACACCATATCCCTCAGCACCGCATCTAAATGACTCTTAAACACATCCAGGGATGAATGACCGTTCCAGCAGGTCCATGTCCTTCCTGTGCTGAGGACTCCAGAGCTGGACACAGTACCCCAGGTGGGGTCTCACCAGAGTGGAGTAGAGGGACAGAATCACCTCCTTCGCCCTGCTGGCCACGCTTCTTTTGATGCAGCCCAGGTTTGATTTTGTTGTGGTTTTCTCTCTTCTTGTTAACAACACTGTCAACTCGTGCGGGTGAGAAATGTCACAAAAGTCACTGTAAAGGCGTAAATATCTTCTGCTTGTGCTTCTTGTGATGGACAGATGGCCTGACCTGTATTTCTGCCTTGTAATTAAGTTCACCTTCATTTTCCTATGGAATAGCCTCTTAGCAGTATGAATTAGCTTGTCTAGTTGTTATGGCTGGCAGTATCAGGCAGAGGTGGGCAGCACTCTTTCTACCCATGAAAGAACTGGAGACTTTCTATCTGTTGTCTACCATTAACTCCTCTACAGGCCAGAATGTGCCATCCTCGTAACTAACTCACAATTGCTGAGACCTTCTAGAGAACGATGCCAGTACAAAATTCCTATCAGAATATTCAAAATCAATGCTATTATAAAACTGTATTTGACACAGTTGTGGGAACAAATTTCAATATTTTTATTCATCTAGTAATTGTAAAAATCATGGGAAAGGGTAGGATCTTGTTCTTTCGTAGCATGCATGACAACTTTTGAAGACCTTTTTAGTGTAAATCGAAATAGAGCGTGTACCTTTACTGTAACCTTAGATCAGGTCAAAGTTGAACTTTTTTTAGAAGTGCCAATATTGTAAGAATTTAATGGTGTCCCTGGGATGTGGCTCCTTTCAAGTCCTCAGAAACTGTTGATTTTCTGGGGTGCAGCATTGCCACCAGTTAAACCTCTATTTCTTTTTTTTTCCACTAGCTTTTTTTTCCTCTGGGCACTTTGATCTTTGCAGAGCTAACCCCTGTTGCAAAGGGAATGCGTTTCCCTTTTTATTTTTTTATTACCTTTTCTGGAATCAACAAGTAATTATATTTTTGGAAATAGCACAGATTTTTTTTTTAATATGTAAGCAGACTCATTCTCTTTGTACGAAATGAAAATTTTATGCTATTGAATATAAAGTGTATGTATGAGAGAGAGCACAGAAAATAAAAGTGTTTATCTTGAAATTACAGAAGATTCCCCAGGTTTCTAAAAGTGGTCTTGCGGGAATGTCCTGAACAATAAACCAGGAAAATTATTCAAGGTATTCAGTGACTCTACCTGTTATTTATCAGGATCAAAATCCTGTTTCACTTCTCGTCCCTGACTGCATACTTGGGCCATGCTGCATTTGCCTCTCAGGCAAATTTTGTCTGATGTATTCAGCAATTTCTGTATGTCCCTCTCTTGTCCCTAAGCTCCTCTCAAGTTTTTTTTTTTTTAAAGTTTTGCTGGGGCAGAGAGGTAGAAGACATGCCCAATATCCTACTGCTGGATGAACAAGGTGCTTTTAAGGTGCTGCTGTAGGCAGTAGGAGAATAGGAACCTGTCTGGGAAGAGTGAAGCGTTGTGATGTTTCTTGTTTGCGGGGAAACCAAGGTGACAGGAAAGCTCTTGAGCAGGACACAAGGGCTCTGAGATTTATTTTTTTTTTTTGAGTTAGAGAGGTATCTTCTGATTAACTACTCCAAACTAAAGCTGAGAAGAGGCAGTAAGAAGGTTGGTGCTTGAATATGGAAGAAGCCACAAAAATGTGCGAAATTGAAGGGTGAGGTGAGAATAGTTCAGTCTGTTTCCTCCACCAGCATTTGCAATTCCCTTCCCAGAGGGAATCAGGGAGAAGCAGGACCCCAGTAACTTACAGGGGCAGAGCAAAAGCAAAAAGTACAAGGGTCTGGATCCAAGGCAGAGAAGTGTGCCCAGGTGGCCAAGAAGGCCAACAGCATCCTGGACTGGATCAGGAATAGTGTGGCCAGCAGGAGTAGGTGTAGGAGTGATGGTGCCTCTGCCCTGGGCACTGGTGAGGCCTCACCTTGAGGGCTGGGTTCAGTTTTGGGCCCCTCACTGCAAGAAGGACATTGAAGTGCTGGAGCGTGTCCAGAGGAGAGCCACCAAGCTGCTGAGGGGTCTGGAGAACAAGTCACACAAGGAGAGGCTGAGGGAACTGGGCATGGTTAGTTCAGAGAAGAGGAGGCTGAGGGGAGACCTTATTGCCCTCTACAACTCCCTGAAAGGAGGGTCTAGAGAGGTGGGGGTTGGCCTCTTCTCCCAAGGGAATTATGACAGGAGCAGAGGAAATGGTCTGAAGCTGGGGCAGGGGAGGTTTAGATTAGATATCAGGAAGAATGACTTTCCTGAGAGGGTGGTCAGGCACTGGAACAGCCTGCCCAGGGAGGTGGTGGAGTCACCATCCCTGGAGGGATTGAAGAACCGTGTAGACGTGGCACTTCATGGCATGCTCTAGTGCCCAAGATTGTCGAGGTCTTTTCTGTGTGTGTGTGTGTGTGTGGTTGGATTTGGTGATCTCAAAGGTCCCTTCCAACCATGAAGATTCTGTGTCTTTGCAGGAGGCAGCACCAGTGGTGCATCGAGCCAGAGCAAGCCCAGATGGAAGCAATGTCTAACTTTACCTGGAGTCGCCACATTTGCAAGGAGCTGAAGCCAAAGGGCAGATACAGGACGGTGTAGTCCCATAAAGAAGTAAAGTCTATAGTATAGCGCACAGAGTAGAACAAATTAGCAGCCTGCCATGGGGAGAATATGTCGCAATAGTTGTTCCTCTTGAGACTTGTCCGAGGAGGGGACAGACCTGGAAGGTGATCGGGACCCTCATGGGATACATGACATTGGGCATGTTCTTCTCAAATCAGAAGTTACGCTACAGGGTTTAGAGTGGGAGTGCATGAGCTGGAGGCAGTATATGCATCATACGGCCCAAGTCAGCTGTAATACAGAATCCTGCAAATATCATGGTTTTTTTCAGAGATGCAGTGGACAGCATGTTGGGCATCTCATTAAAATGTGAGTGCAGAGGTGCTGCCAAAACTGTGATCACACTAACTGTTTGGCACTCTGTAAATGCACTTTGATTTTTAGCTTAAATCAGGGTATTTTAGATGTTGGAAGAATTTCAGCTGCGTGTAAATGACCTCCGGAAAAAAATAAGGCTGTACTAGACATCTAAGATGCAGCTTTTCAAGTGATTTAGAACTGGAAACTCTGTAGAAAGATATTACTAGCATCAACCCAAAAATCCCGACTAGGCTGAGGACTTCCCAGACTTCTTTAATGCAGGTACCATTTAGAGTAGCACATATCCTCCTTGTGTGACCACAGTCTAAGCAGAGTTAACATAATGGGGATCTTTCCTGTGGGCACCAGTCCATTCTGCCTAACACTTACTTTTATAGCTAGTGGGAAATTTCAGTGGAAAAAAGAATTTCATTGTGTCTTTTTAAAGTAGATGCAGAATATAGCTCAGCATGTGCACCTTCAAGTGTAGGTTCACTCAGAGTGATGTTTTCTATGCTTCAAACTTATATGTGATGAATTTATGATGTAGGGGAAAATATATTTTTTTTTTTAGGTGGCAAGAGTCCAGTTACGATAGGAAAAACGTCTGCCAAAGACCTGAAGTCGGTTTGAAGTCTGCTCTGTAGATGTTGGAGATTTGTTTTTAATGGGCTCTGATTTCAGTGGAGAAAGGGGGATGAAGACATTTTATACCCAGCCTTGAGCAGTCACTGAAGACTGGCTGTAAAACCCCTTCCCAGGTGAGTTGCCACAAGCTTTTCTGGAGCCTACAGGGCCAAGTTCAGCTGGGTGGACCAGGCTTTCATACTGCCAAGAGGCTGTTTTCCATGTGGGACTGAGCCTGGAAAGAGGTGTGTGGGGGGGAGATTTCTGAAATAATACAGCTGGGTCCATCACCTTGGTATTTTTTTTTTCTTAATACATGCATAAGCACAACTGACTGAATAGCAATTCTCTCCTGTCCTTTTACTTTTAAAAACAGTGTTGTCTCTTGGCTGATGGATAAGGTGGTTCATGGGAGCAAAGCGTGCTTATCTAGCTGTTTTCAGGCTCTAATATGGGAAGCAGGTGATGCATAAAATGCTCAAACGAAGAACAAATTGACCAGAGGAAAAATACTGATTTATATTTAAAAAAAAAGTGATCTAGTTTTGTTGGTTTTGCTCCCCTCACTGAGCTGATCTACACCACAGCTGCTCCATTGGCGTTAGGTACCTCTTACTGAACTTGTGCTTTCCCGTCTTCAACAGAAAGTATAAAAAAGGTCATAAATATAGCTTTGAACTTCAGATAAAAAAACCCAGAAAACATTGCTTCTAAAGACAGTGACAACTGTATGCAAGGTGTCTCAGTAGTAATTTCAGTAGCATCAATAACTCTCTTCATTTTTCAGGATAAATATTTACTAGACTTAAAAAAAAAAAAATCCCCCACTCTAACGCATCCCTTATCCATTTATCAATTTGTACCTAGTGAGATGAACTTTCATTCATTTGTTTGACCTGCTCTGCCTGAAATACATACGGTTTTGCTGCTAAAGTCGGTGTTGACTGAACTTCTAGGTTGCATTCTTCATAGTGCCTTTGCAAATCTGTGGGGCTTTTAATTATTTCTCCACCCAAGACAGTACGAATGTTTGTGGGGAGCAGTGCATGGTGTTACTAGTCAAAAAGTGTTTAATCGCTTAAAAAAAGCCTGTTTCTTAGGAAGATTTGATGAAAGCTTGCATTGGAAGAGTTTGCTGGCATCTAAGGGTCTCTCTTCTCTGAACGGTTTCTCTGGTCAGTAGCTTCCAAAAGGAAAGGGTACAGAAGTTGAACGTTGCTTGGGATTTTAAGATGAAAATGTATTTAGAAAGCACAGAGCCCTCAAGGGAAACACAAAGTAAAAATAGCTGCAAATCAAGGCAAAACTGAAGTGGAAAGGAACACTGACATTCAGTATATTAATTTCTCACAGTCAGAGATCGACGTTCACAGCTCTGCCAGGAAATTACGTTATTATTGTTAGAATGCTGTGGAAATCCAAATAAAGGCTAGGAAGCTACAGGATGTTCTCTGAGAATGCATGCTTTGCTGAAAGAAAATAAAACAAGCAGTAAATCTAAAACACCTAAATATTGATATAAAGATGTAAAAGTTAAAGGGCTTCACAAAACTGCCTGTGTCGGGGATGTCCCAGGGTGCCAGCCGGGCTCATAAAGCCAAATATTCTCAGTGTATTTGGGAAGTAGCTGAAGCTCCTATGATGTCCTAGGAAAGCAGATTGCAAGCCAAGCAATAAAAGAATAATAACAATAATAAATAACGGAGCCAGTGACAGCGTTGTCCATGAGTCAGACTTCAGTAGCAAAGTGAGGAACGGAGGCTGTGACTGTCTGTAATCTAAAACCATCCTCACTGGTGGATGAACAGTCTCCTGGAAGAGCATTCCCGGGACAGGATGGGGACTCCCATCCTCAGGGACTGACCTAATGCACCCAGATGCACCCCAACCTGCTGTAGCTGGGAGCAGGGTCAGGCTGGAGACCCCCACCCCAGTGCCTCCAGCTGGAGCTTGGTGGGATTGCTCGTTGACATGGGCAATGCCGAGCTGGAATGACTGCACGTGTCACCACATCACGAAAGTATCTGCTGATGGTGCTCTTAAGCCGGAATAGCACAACGCAAGAGTCATCAGTGAGAAAATAAACATGGAGTTCAAGGCTCTGAGTGGAGGTCACTGATTCTCCTGCAGTGGTTGCTTGAGATTTATATACACATCCCATAGGCTTGTTTTTGGCACAGGAGCAGCTCACATTTGGCATTACTCCTGTGGAACGTTCCCTTCATAGCAAAACAGGCAATGGTCATTTTCCATTTTCGTTGTCACCTTCCTAATTTTAAAGAGCCATTTTTTGACACACCAAGTGAGTTAATTCCTGCTGTTTACATTTGAGTTGTCATCTCTAGTGCTATGTTCGAAGGCAAGAGATTAGCCAACCTCGGGAAGGAAAAGATGGGTTGTACCCTAAAGTAGACTTCCACAAATACCTCCAGCCATAGCACAGCCTGGTTCGGGAGCTGATCAAATATAAACATGGAGGGTGCTCGGGAAAAGCAGCCTTTTGTGGTCAGGCCTGGTGTTGTTTTCCCAAGATAACCGTCAGTTGTCACAGGCAGCCCACTGCTTTTAATTTGGCACTCGAACACGATTGTGAGGAGCTTTTTAGATTTGTCACAGACGAGATGCTGAGCATTTTACAGAAATGTTTCTGTCTCCAAATAGAGCATCGGTGGCTTAGTGTATTTGTGGCTGGCCAGGTGGCTGCCAGCAGCTGTGCTGGGCTGCGGGATGTTGCCCTCCAACACCAACCTTGTTAGGCACGGTATGGCACACGGCGCAGAAAGGATGAAGGTGCTTTGTTCCATGGCTGTTGACTCTGACTGCAGCACATTGGGAAACGTTAAGCCTGGACTTAGCGCCTTGGAAAATGAAGCTGTGGCTGCACGGGCCGTGATGGACCTTGTCAAGTCCCAGGGAGAAGAGGTGACTCTGGAGCAGAGCTCTGCTCCGCGTCCAGTGGGACTTGGGTTTGGAAACCTCTTCTGTGCCTCTTGCGTTGCAGCCCGTGGCATGGTCACCTCATGTTACAAGGTACTGAAAAGTCTTTAGTTTCTCCACTGAGCTGCTTCTCTTGCTGTTTGTCAAGTGTAGGCAATGTTAGCAGTATCAGCACTGCCATTAGGTAGTGACAGATTTGGCCATGTAAGGGGACATCCCCCTAAAGGGGCTGTTCTTAAATCCGGATCTCCTGATTTCTCCTAATCCGATGTGAGAATAAATATGATTATTTTCTCCCCACCAAAAAAGCAGTGGGGTGTACCCATTCTTGAGACGAAGATGCCCTGACTTGCCAGGACACAGCCATGAGCAACATTGGGCCAGGGACAGCACTCTTGGTGCCTCCAGCCTGAGCCTGGAGGTGGTTGTAGGACTGGGTGCCTGTACCAGCTTTCATGAAAAGACCCTAAAACCTTCAGAGGCATCCATGTCTCTTGGGGGACATACTAGTGGAAGTCACACAATGTCTTAGTAGTAATAGGTGGACCCTCAGGCAATCTTCGGTCATCTGCAAGGTGGCAAACAAAGAAGCCTCTTGACTGATGTAATTTATGACCTGTTGTTTTCTTGACTTCGGAGGCTTTGCTTTTAAGACTCCCAAGCGCATTGAACTTTAATATGTTTCTGGTCTGTATCAACAGCACCTCAGAAAGGAGACAAAACAAAAATTAGTGAATCTTTCCATGGCAATAGTTGGGCAATGAAGGGCTCTTAACCAGAAGCAAACAGGAGTATTTTGCTCATCTTGCGAGCGTCACCATGCAACGAAAGGAGATGGAAATATTTAAGATCTGGAACTGCACTTTTTGTCTGCAGAAGTGTGGAAAGTGGCTCAGAGTGCTCATCTGGGAACCACCTGGTTGGTTCAAGAGAAACGAAGGACGTAGTTATTGCTCGACTTGGTAACGTGTTGCAGGAAGTCAGGAGACTTTGGTCAATTGTGTCATTTCCCATCAGGAACCTCAGAGCAGCCATTTTATCAAGAACTTGACTGTTCTTACTGTGCATCTCAGAAGAATGAGGCGTGGGGATTTAATATTTGGGATTAAATGTTTTCCACATGTCACAACCCCATTTCACAGCAATAATTCCATTCGCAGGCCTTGCTGCTCATGCTGGGGAAATGTAACTACCAAGTATGGCAGCTCATTTTTGGAGAAGATTATTTTTTTTTTTTTCCTTTTTGGACAGAGAAGCAAGTGATTGTGAAGGCTCTTTCATTCCTGTGGTTTTGCAAGAATGAGAAAGTGCTGTGATTGGTCTCATAGCAGAAAAATGTATATTCTCCAGCTTGAATTCCTACAACTTCTGAGGTTGTTCTCTCCCCACAGAGTAACCCCCCACGTGTGTGCTGGCTCTGGCTTTGTCAAGTTTGGGGATGTAAATGTGCTGTTTTACATGTGTCTTGCATAGCACTCCTCAACAGGCTTTGTTCCTCCTCCTGTGCATGGTCTCTTAGTGTTTTTCTGATTCACACTGGTCTGATTTCTTCCTTTGAAGAAATTGGAGGACGTTTCACTCCAGATGAGGCTGCAGAAAAGCTGAAATGCTCTGGAGGATGAGTTTTCTTGAAAGGTGAAGGGATTTTTATTATCCATTTACAATTATTTTTCTTTCTTAATTATGTATTTTTAAAAATCTTTACAGAAAAGACACTTAGTTCAGAAAGGCCTGTGCCTAGATTTGTAATGAGATCAAGGGATGAAAGGTGATAAAAAAGGAAGTTACTACCTGTTTAAAAGGCAAGGGAGGGGCACAAGTCTGGCAGACAGTGACTTTTTTTATTGAGTTATGACAAATCTCTCAGTTTTTCCCGCACGTTCAACGTTCTGCAAAAACTGCCACATGCGGAATGGGAGTGAGGATACAGCCTCAAAAACCACAAACATGGAGAGGGAAACTCTTCTGGGACAGCACAGAGAGAGGAAAAAAAAAATAAAAAAATCCCACGTCTGAAATCCAGGCGTAGACGTTCAGAACATCTATATTTGGATGCCGGATTATTGTAGCCCCGAGAGGTCTCACTCGCGCTGTTTAATTTTTCTTTTTTACCCTCTCAATATTAAGGAGAAAAGTGCTCCTTGGAGGTCTTTACGCCGGCAAAAATGTGCTGGGGTGCAGTGGGACGGGGAAGGAGGGGAAAGCAAGCCCACCGTGTGCCACGGGTGCCTGCAGGAGGGAAGGGAGCGTGTCCCAGAGCACGTGCAGCCGCGCAAATGCCTACGGAGGGGAGGGTTGTTATTATTTATATAACGACATGCCAAAACCCACACGGGGCCTGGGGGATCAGACTGGATAAAACTAGAATGAGATCCCTGCTATCCCTGGAGTTGCTGGAGGCTACTTCTTTTTTTTCCCCACTAGCCTCTGGTGCTGTCGGGCGGTCGCAGTGAGAGCTCGGCAACAAGAGCGTGTATGCGGTGACACGGATGTATCCAAATAAATATTTTCAGCTTTCCATCTTTTGCTGAAATTAAGGAAAATAACATCCTGCCTGTGACATTCTGACGATGATTTTAATTTATATTTACATGAGAAGAAATTAAGCCGACGGGACTGTATGCAAAGCAATAAGTCACAAGCAACAGTGAGAAAATGTGTGAAAAAAACAAGAGGAGAAGACTACAAGGAAATATTTCCAGCTTATCACTGCTAGAAAAATACTTCATGTGGGACATTACTATACTTCCGTCAGCTAATGAAATTTCCTAAGCCAAAATCCTAGTTATCAGGGATGAGAATAGCTTTCTCCAACTCACGGTGTCTGTAACCTCATTTTGCTGGAAGTTTTGATGGGTTGTAACTAATAGCTGGGCGTGGGAAGATAAATTCAATCCAGTTCTATGGAAATACTTGAGCTTTTGAGGTACTTTCTGTGATCCAAAGTAGCAATGTATTTCTTGCACGCTTTAGTAGCTGCAGGGCTTACGGCTGTAAGCCACGTGGCATCTACATCCTCACACGCTGCTCTCTGCCCAAAGCCACCCCAGAGGTGCTTTTTGAAGGTGTCAGGCAGTGAAAAAGACTCTAAGAAGCTCCTCGAGGAGCTTAGCAGGCAGGCTGCTCTGTAGTGCCAGCTGCCAGGAGATTGAGGAGGCTGATTCTGATTTTTTTTTAATATAAATATCTCTTTTGCATTTCCCCATGCAAAGAAAACTGCGTTTGGATGATTTCTATTTCCCGCTTGGGGGTGGCGCCCAAATGGGCCTTACAGCTGACAGTGAGGGGGTGACACAGTTTATTAAATTACCCAGTGAAATAGGGACTAAAATGATGCTCATTGAAGATGGAAACGGCACAAAATTAATCCTTCCTCCTTGTAATCCTAAAATGCCTTCCCATAACAAGTCATCTTGTGTGTGAAAAGAAAAATAATTAAAAAACAAACCTGGAAGAAGGCAAAGAGTGCCTGGGCTCCATCCAGTTTCAATTAGCACTTGACCTGGTACCATCCTTCTCTTGTTATTGCACTTATTCCCAAGGGGTGATACCAAATAAAGCTGAAAGGTGAAAGGAGAGCAGGGTTGTGTGAACCAGCCAGGGCTGGGAGATGCTGCAATGATGTGACTGATGGCCAGCGAGGGCCACCAGCATCACACCTGGGACTTAGGGCACCATGTCCCGTAGGGCCAGTGGCCACATCTCTTGCACTGCACCCATGTGTGTGAAGAGAGACCCTCCAGATAGACACACGTGAAATACCTGCTGCCTGTGATGGATTTTTCTTTTTTAATCACTGGCTTTATCAATGCTGTCCCTCTACAAATGCGAGTGTAAACCCCTTTAAATATTGTGGAGTCCTACCTAGTGCTCCATCTGCCTCATCTGGTCCACAGGACAGCTGCATCCCTTAAGAAGCTGCCACAAAACTTTAGCTGATGTCAAGGTGCGGCAGGGGGAGGACATGCTAAATATGTTTGTAGACTTTTGCCATAAATACTGATTTTTAATATTTTTTTAGTATTTTTTTTTTAACACGGTGGGAGTTACCGACTTCATAGGGCTCCTCCAAAACACACAGTGCTGTGACCTCAAGTCCACTCTGTTGCTGCAGTGGCTCTTTGCTTGCAAAAGCGAGTTTGAAAGAGAAATGGTGGGGGCTGTGCAGGCAGAATAAAAGCCAGGCTATCGATTTTATAAAAATCCAGCATCACCTTTGATACTCTGTCAGAAGTTGCACTAAGGGATAGCTGGCACGGCTTCCAGGAGGATAATTACAGCCCCAGTCTGAGTAATGTCTGTGTGCTTCGGGCTTGCAAAGTGATCTGCCTTTATTAGAAGGAGCTTGAATGAGAAATGAAGGCGCTGATCCTTCCTGGGTTTGATAGCTGGCACATTTTACATATCTGCTTCCTGTAAATGGTTTTCTATAGTGCTTCGTAACAGAAAAGCTGCTGGGAGCCAAGAAAATAAGCTCTGGCAGTGCTGGCCACATCCAACAGGGTTACTTCCAACTGCACGTTGCATTTTGCCTCCTCCGTAGGTGAAAAATGGTCACTGTGGGTGTTCACCCACAGTTTGGAGCTGGTCATGGGAACGGTGGGATTCATTCCTTCGGGATGCTCTGGGACCGACATATCTGACAAAACATTGCCCTTTCTTGTAGATGGTATCATGTTCTTTCCTTGGATAAACTATAATCCCTTGGTGTATCACGGCATTTTTAAGAAGTGCTAATGAAAGGCACTAGTAATTTGGTGGTTGTGAAACCCTTGGCCAACTCTTGTAAGAGCTACAACCAGTTTTTGTCCCCATCCTTATCGCTGGCAATAACTGCAACTGGCCCCATCTCAAAAGCAAAATATTAATTCTGGGGGCTATCTCGGATAAATGGGAATCCGGGATAAATGGGACTGGCTGCACTGTTATTTTCTGCAGCTGCCTGGTGAATTTGCAGGGAAGGTGGGACAGGTAGGTAACCTTTCCCTCCTGGGAAGACGATGCGGTAACGCTGAATCCTCTCGTTGCTGCAAGGTCACTGGTGGTGTTGCTCCAAACCCGCTTGCCCTGAAGGGTTTCCAGTTAGGACCTGCCTTGCTCCCTGCCTGGTTTTTCATATATATATAAAAATATATATAAATTAAATATATATATATGGGATGTCTGGAGGACTCAAGAGGGTCGAAGCCAATTAAGACGTCTGTCCCTACTCAGTGCCTTAATTCTTCCTGCTGCTGCTACATTGCAGGCTGTATCTTCTCTCTGCGCTTTTTGAAAGATGCTCATCTTTAGATAAAAACACGGTCGTTTTAGGCTAAATCCAGGTACTGCACCAAGTGTGCTCCTGGAAAGGCCAGTGGATCTGAAAGTGACTTTGGCTTGCTGTAGGGACGGAGGGCAAGGCTGCCATTTCACGGGCTTCATGAACCGCTCGCGCTGAGGACAAGGCTTCTTTGGGCTTCCCCAGGAGCTGCCCTTGAAGCTGAGCAGTTGCTGGCTGTAAAATTGGTAACGCTCCTTGGTCAATCGCTGTGGCTGTCAGTAAGTTCACAGATTCAATCCAGTGTCTGTTCTTAGTGGCATGTACATATTATATATATAAATATATATATATATATATATCCCTTAATTTAGATCCAAAGTAGACGACTGAATGTGTTTTCCCATCTGTGACTCCCAAGAAACCAAAGCCAGATGGGACGTTAATAATGCTCACACGTTGGACTACTCGTATACTTAAAACCCAGGTTGCATGGAAAAGAAGGCAGGTTGGGACCTGCTTCTGCTCTCCTCTGCTCCAGAGATTTTATTTCTTTTAA
>JAHREE010000166.1:67110-85649 GCA_033628505.1 Tringa tobata | reverse complement strand
GGCTCCATCCTCCTTCAACCCACCCTTTAGATCCTTGTCAGCATTGATAAGGTCTCCCCTCAGCCTTCTCTTCTCCAGGCTAAAGAGCCCCAGCTCTCTCAGCCTTTCCTCATCAGGGAGATGCTCCAATCCTTGAATCATCTTCCATCTTCCTCTCTTTTCAGGTAGAACTTTGAATAAATCCCCAAAAACTTGTGTCAAGGGAAAACGTTTAAGTGTAGCACGAGGCCAAATGACAATGCCCTCTTGAATCCCTCTCTGCTGTTGAGCTGAGCTGACAAAGACACCCGTTGGTTTGGGGGGGGGGCTTTTGCTCTTAACTCCAGTGTATTTGATTCCAGTGCAACAGAGCAGGTATAACTTTTCATTTAGTTTAAATGTCAATTCGAACAGGAAATTACACATAGTCCAAAAACACAGCCAGTGGTGTCCAGCTGGAAAGATACTGAGCTGTGAAGGACACGGTGAAGCAGCTTCGTGTTGAGTTTCCCCTCCCCACAGACGCTGCTGTCTCTCTGACAGAATGATGGTCCATTAGAATTGTCCATTAAAGACGTGAGGAGCATCAGATGCTGTTACACAGGCTGGGGCAGGACTGCCTGCTCTCTCTAGGGCTCGGAAACCTTTCAGGGGGAATATCTCAAGTGATGCTTTAATAGAGGCATGTTATGGATAGCACATGCTGGTACAGGAGCAGGCAAACGTGATATTAAAGTCTTCCTCACCTGCAGTGATGTACGATTTGGGTTAGAGACGGTAAAAAACCACAAGCTGAAGATGTAACTAACTATAAAAAAAGTTGTGCCCCAAAACTTTCTTTAAATCAGTTTGGCATTGGCTTGCTTTTGTGCTTTTGAGACTTATTGGTATGTAGAATGGGGTAAAAACACATACCTGTGATGTCCCTGTAGCGGTGAATTAATTACAAGCTGATGGTGTGGCTGTAAGATTACAACAGCATACAGGCACACTGGTGGAAAACAAAGTATTAATTCACATAAAAGGGCCAGGAGTAACTGTGCAGGTGGGAAACAGGTTCAGGACATTCCTGTCTTAATATTTGGGTTTTCTGGTGTAGAGCGTGCAGTGAAGGAGTACAGTGGGAGGCTGTGATTGATCCCAGCAAGTGAAATGGGATGGGAATTTTGAGTTACTGCCATTTGCATTTTGCTCTTTGATGTAAATGCCTATAAAGTCCTCCAAGATAAAAATCGCCACCAGGATTTTAAATGACCAATCAGTGTATAAATTCTATTTAAAAAAATAATATTCTGTTGAGTTGTTTATAATAAGGGATCAGGTCCTAAATCTTGCAATTCCACTTTCTGCTTATGTATCTGCATGCGATATTGTCAGCACTTAATTTCTTTAAACTCTTTAATGCTTTGTACACTAAGGGTTGGCCCAAGAGCCAATTTATTTTATCCTGCTGCGTATGAAAGGGAAAAGAATAACTCGGGATAATTTCTTGAGGAACCAATGTGCTCAATCCCAAACAAACATACCCAAATCCTCTGAGTGGCTTAGCACATGTGCCAAAATTTGGGTGTACGGTAGATATCTTTGGCGTAATTATTAAGCCAAAATGCAACGTTAATAACTGGAATGAGTGGGTGTAGCTGGAAGGGTGGGGATACACCTTAAAAAATGTATCCTGAAGGGTGGCTTCTAGCTGGGCTGGTTTTAATGGTTTGAAGGCATGTCAGAAATTACTATTGTGCAGAGAAAGATGTGAGGACAGTATGCTTTGAGTGAGGCTGGCAGGGAGTTGCTAGACTTGCTTAAAAAAATCATCTGAAAAAGAAAAAAAAAAAAAAGCTAGAAGGAGTAAACACACCACATGTCCCCTCTTGCTGAAGTCCACGGTTTTCTTGAAAGTTGGAAGAAAAGAGATTCTTGTGGAAATATGGCAAGCACAGAAAAGCTAGGTCTGAAGTCATTGGGAAAGGTGGCACTCTGAGAAGCTGGGAGGGAGCAGAGAGCTGCTGAGAGTCTTGGCTGGGTGACTCTGCTTTATAAAGCTGCTCTGCCATTATTAGAAGGCAGTTTTGTCCCGTGCCTGTAGGAATGTACCCAGCACTTTGGGGCTGCGACGGGCTTTAATGTGGCTCAGTGGCAAGAAAACCTTTAATTTTTGTGGTCGGAGGGGGGGGAAGTGGCTCCCAGCTGGGTTGGGATCGTTCCTACAGTCACGAGCAGAAGGAAAGGCAAGCTGCAGCGTGGCAGAGGGTGTTTTTGGTAAAATAACTTGAAAGTTGCATTAGTCTGGCCGACAGAGGGGAAAACGTTGGCAGTAACAAGGCTGTGTCTCCAAGGGTTCTCCGAGGCATGGCATGGCATGGCATGTCCCACCACTTATCACTGGAGGGCAGTCGTGCCTGAGAAGATGAGGAGAAGAAAACCACAGATAAAGAAGGTGGCATAGCTCCTGGGCAAATAACACAAGGCATGCTCAGGACATTGAGCCTGTCATTGAAGACTAGAGCGAGGATTTTATTATTTAAGAGGATTTCCCTGTCCTTGCATCACCTTAAAGTCAGGTCTCGTAACTGGGCGATGTTGGGTATGTTGTTCCTCTCCCCATTGCAGCAGACAGCACTGCACAAGGCTGTGCTGACTGCATCTGCAGTGCCATGGAAGCTGGGTTGCAGCACCCCCCCTGCCTCGGTTTCCCTGCCTGGACACCCCAAGGACTCAAGTGGCCCAGCCACTCAAGGGAAAATAAGAAAAATAAGGTGATTTGTTAAATAGGTGTAACTCGGGTGGAAGGTGATAAGCATGGGCAAGTGAGACAAGCTCGCCTTGAGGAACCCTACTTTGGCACCCAGAAATGTGGGGTGTCTCCAACTCACCCACATCCATGGGTGTTTCCTGGTGCAGCCCCGAAGTTGTCCATGCCAAGATCACCCAAGTATGAAGAAAGCAGAGGCAACCTGGGCATTTCAGTCCAACAGCTTCACCTCTCTTTGCAAGATCTGGGCTTGTTCACTGCACTCAAGGGAGAATATGCTATTTTGGGGTAATTTGGGGTGCGTTCAGCATGGACTGTGTCTACAGGCTTTATGTCTCCAGTGTGCAGTGGGGACTGGGATGCTTAGTGTTCCCATGGCCTCTTTTAAACCTTGCAGTGCAGGAGTTTCCACCACTAGGAGCTCACAGAGAAAGTCCAAGAAGGTGGATGAAGAGCAGTATTCACACACCATTGCAGAGGACAGCTTGGCTGTTTGTAGATGATCATCAGAGGGCAACTAGAAATGGATTTCTGATTTGGTTTTGTTTGTTGGTTTTTTTTAAATAGAAAACAGAGTTAGAGTCAAGGCAAGTGTGACCATTTGGCTTTCTCAGTAAGGGGCTGAGCTCTGGGCAGCTGAGCACAGCCAACTCAGTGCACCAATATTTTGGGGGTGTGCTCAGCCTCTGGTTAGAAAAACAATGAGCTATGTCAGTGAGTCAGAGCTGAAATCAGTCTCATTTTTTGGCTAGAGACAAAACTTGAAAGCCTTCCTCTGTTGACCCAAGTGAAATCCATGGGGAGCTGGGCATCGTGACACCCCAACAAGAACTTCTGTGAAGATGGCTAGCCACAATAGCCATAAAACAGGCATTTGAAAACAAGCAAATGGCAGTGTATTACCCCCTTTTTTTTTATTCTCCCACTGTGTTTTATTAAGAAAGTAGCAGTCATCCTATAATTATCCAAAGACAACTCTAATTTTTCCTAAACAAAAAAAAAAGAGAGACTGTTTTCCTATTCCTCAAATTCCAAGTTACTTTGGAAGGCTGGGAAAAAAATCTTGGAACTTTAAAAAAAAAACAGACACCAAAACCAGAAAAAGTTAATTTTTCATTTTATTTTTCTGTAAAAATAATACTGGGCAAGATGTATCTAAAGAAGCACATACTGTAGACACAAGTAGATTTCTAACATGCTTGTCTCAATTCAGGTCCCTTTCAAAGCCAGAATTGGGTGCTAAGTAATAGCATGAGATCACAGAATGCTATGGGGTTGGAAGGGACCTCTGGAGATCATCTAGTCCAACTCCCTGTCAAAGCAGGTCCACCCAGAGCAGATCCCACAGGAACGTGGCCAGGTGGGTTTGAATGTCTCCAGAGAAGGAGACTCCACCACCTCTCTGGGCAGCCTCTTCCAGGGCTCTGCCACCCTCAAATAAAGAAGTTCCTCCTCATGTCTAGATGGAACTTCTTATGTTCAAGTTTGTGCCAGTTTCCTCTTGTCCTGTCCCTGGGCACCACTGAAAAAAGACTGGCCCCATCCTCCTGACACCCACCCTTGAAGTATTTATAGGTGTTGATCAGATCCCCCCTCAGTCTTCTCTTCTCCAGACTACAAAGACCCAAGTCCCTCAGCCTCTCCTCATAAGAGAGATGCTCCAGGCCCCTCATCATCTTTGTAGCCCTCTGCTGTACCCTCTACAGCAGTTCCCTGTCCTTCTGGAACTGGGGAGCCCAGAACTGGACCCAGTGCTCCAGATGGGGCCTCCCCAGGGCAGAGTATTGGTTTGTTTTGCAACTTAATCACTGATAGAATAAAATTGTTTAGAAGAGGATAATGGGATAGTTATCTCCTCAAAATAAGTACCTCCTGGTTTAAGTATCTTACCTGGGTCTTAATATTTACCTGGCAGAAATGCATTTTCCTTTGCCGTGGTGCTCACCTGCTGGTGATGAGCAGCATCTGTGGACAGAGCTGGAGAGCCCGTCTTTGCAACCGGGTATTTGATCCCAGCTACCGTAACCTACAATTACAGAATTTTATTCCCAAGTCCATATCGGATCTCCCGGAAAAGCCCTCAGGAACAACCAGCTTTCTGCTGGGTTTGATGTGCCTGCTTGCTTGGCCCACGCAGCTTGAATGGCTCTTAGGTACGAAATGCAATTTTCCGGCGGGAGCGTTTCTCCTCGTGGGCTGTGTATTTGCTGTGTCATTGGCAGCAAATGGGGGGAAAGATGCCCTGCCTTGAGTGCAGCCCAGCAGTATTAACATGTTGATGCTAAACACGGGGCATCTTGGTGGCAATGCACGTTTTGTCCCTCTGGAGACAAGGGACAAACAATGAGCACTTGAAGAAATAAGAAGCCTAAGCGTGGCAGATGGCAACTCACTGGCACTCGATTTGGTGTAGAAAAGAAGAAACGAGCCATAATTAAGCTCAGTGAAAAATGAGGAAAAAACACATTTTATGACACTGGGGTACATCATGTTTGCTTAACCAGATATGGTTTATGTGAACGTTTCCACCACAACGAGGGGCATGATGGAAGATGCTACCCTCTTGGAGAAATCGCTCGTTCCTTTTTGCTGCATCTGCTTTTAGACCATTGAATTCAGCTTTGCAACCAGCAGGAACTCAGACAGGTGTTAGAAAGGATCTCCAGATCCCCAAAAAACTATTCCCCAGGAGGATGGGTGTGAGGACAGAGCCGTAGAGGTTGTACAAAGGGGAATAGCAGCAGCGACGGAGCACAGCAGAGACGCATGCGGGTAATGAAGGAGGACGGGGGAATAAATATGAGTATGGTAATTGAATTCAGTGTGGAGAGGGTCAATAAAGTTATATACATATGGGCAGTGGCTTAATGATTTAGTAAATGGGCAAGACGACTCGTTTCTTTTAGTAAACAGGAAAGCATCAGCTTATTAAAAAACAATGTGTCAGTGTCCGCAAAGGAATTGAATCAAGGATGAAGCTCAGACAGTAAATAAGGACAAATAAAGGCCGTTCACTGATGTGGCACAGCTAGACATTTTCCATTTCAAGTGAAATCTTCCATTTCACTGTGATGGATGGATGGGGACGCAGCACTCGGCTGGAGGCTGGTACTTGGCTGGGGGCACCGTGAGGGTTTGCTTTACCCTTTTCACAAAGTCTCCTGGATGCTTCTGATGCCGTTTTAGCCTGGATGGAGGGAGAAAAAAAAAATCCCAAGCTTGGCTTCTATAGGGGAAATTTCCATAGCACAGCACCACAGGTGTTAAGAGTCTCTTATCAGGAGGTTTGAAAGTGCTTTCCCTTGGAAGCGAGTTTTGCCCCCATTTTGGAGATGGGGAACGTGAGCACCTTACCCCGGTGAGTGGACTGCCTGTAGTAGCAGGGTCAGGAGGGAACTTGAGGTATCCACCACATTTACAGCCATTCCTCAAAAATGGAGCGTTCTCCTCAGCTGGGAAATCTGCACTTGCCCCATTTTGCATCTTTTTTTTTGCTTCCCTCTGCTAGTGGCAGTGCATGGAGTGGGATTGCACAGTAATTTTAAGCATCTACTTCAAATCTTTCCAAGTGATTTCTGATGCCCTGTTCTCCCTTGGTATGGGCATCTGTGAGGTGACATCTCTTCCCACGTAAGCTCAGAAGAAAGGCTTGGGCTTGCTTTCTGGGCTCTGCAGAGGTGAGACGTGTGCCCTGTCACAGCTCATGACCCAGCATAGCAAGGAGTCAGTTCTTTGGGGAGCAGGCTGTGTGAATGCCTGGGTAGATGATATACCAGCCTCCTTCTTGGCAACTTTATTTCAGTCTTAAGCAGCCACTGTAGCTTGGGAAAAGATGATTGAATATTTAAAAAAAAAAAAAAGAAAGAAAGATAATCCCAGAGCAGCATAAAAGTTTGGTGTCGTCCCTCCCTCCCATTGTTTTTTCACACTACTTCACAAAATCGGTGTCAAGGTAAAGGGTGAAATCTTTGGGCTCTCCCTGCCAGGAATATGTTTCTTGCTTTAATCTGCCATTTTATTGTCAGTTGCCTGATTCTGGGAAAGGACTGGATTGCCTTTTTGGAAACCCAGACCAGAGCAGTTGGTCCCTCTTGCAGAAACCCTGATGTTTTGCATCTTCCCTTCCCTGCGTAACACAGCCCTGCTGGAGGAGAGAGAGTTGAAGCAAAACTGAGATTTATCCCTACCCTCCATGGCATGAAAATAATCACTTTAAAAAAAAAAATAATTTCAAAGCGAATGTTTTATCTTTTGATGGGAGATTTCCTGTGGCAGCTTCAACCAGAAGTTCATTCCTCTGGGGGAAGATGCTGGAAAAATATGGGTTGAGCTGGTGCAGGGATTATGAATATGAAATTTCTTACTCCATAAAACCATATGTTTGGGAGCAGAAGAGCAAAAATGCGTGGGAAAGGGAAGTGGAAATGGTGTCATGGGTCAACTGAAGGCCACTGAAATGTTGGTGCCTGATTAATCTCTGTGCAGTAAACTCATCCTAGAGGATCGGTGAAGATAATCAGCTCATTGCAGAGACTATTTGCATCCAGAAGATGTGGAATCACTTGGGTCTCTCCTCCCCAGCTCCTTCTGCTGCAGCTTATTATCAACTCTTGCACCTTTTTGACTGGGTTTACCCATAACCTGTAGTTGCTACTCCGATATTCGAGAGCAGGTCCAACTGACTTCCATCTTTCACTTTGGGTTGGTTGACTTCTGTGTCTCTCACTCTGTTGCTAAACGTTAAGGAGCTAAAAATCAGCTCCCTTTAAAAGGCCTTAAATAAAATGTGAGAACAGGGGGGGAAAAATTCACATGAATACATCGGTTAGTTGTCTGTAGAAGTTATGTCATTAGTCTCCCCAGCCAGTGTTTCTTTGATAGCTCTTGCCCAAGCAGGCATGTGAAACAGTCCGCTTGAGCGTTGTTTTGTTCCCACAATGGCTATTATTCTGACCCTGTTCTGGCTCTGTGATTCATTAGGAACTGGAAACAGCAGTTCTTTGCGTGGGTGTTGGATTTACTCATCGTGCAATCATTTTCACATTGTGAGGCATAATACAGAACTGAGAAAGTCCATACATCTGTATTCTGCCTGCGCTTCCGGGCCGAGGAGTCGGCAGGATGTTGGGCTGACAGCATTTGGAAATTCAGTGCATAACCTTGATTTAGAGCAAGAGGCTTTACAATTATATTTATATCCACATTTCGGCCCTTCTAGTGTGCCTGAAAGATGTCGGATGGCAGAAGGATGAATGAAAATTACTTTAGTTTTCGTAAGTGGGTATTTTATAAGGCCAGTGAGGCCAGCTGTGCTTATCTAGTCTGATTTGCAGAAGACGAGCTGTTAGCCTTATTGAAGGTTTTGTTTTCACTAGTGTATCTCTGTCTTAAAAAAAAAAATAATTAAAAATATTACAGTTGTGGCTTAAAAGATTGCCGGTGACTGAGAAAGCACCACAGTCCCTTGCAAACTGTTGAAAAGATTAATTGCCCTAATTGCTCGACCTTAAATATTTGTTCCACATTTCAAACCTGAAGTCGTCTGACTTCATGGTCCTTGCTGTGAGATCCTGCCCTTGCTGTTTGGGGCGGATTCACCATCCTTTCTCACACTTCTCCTGAATGCTTTTCCGACGGCAGGTCCTCGCTGTTACCCTCCCCTCCACCGAGATAAAAACCCCTGGAGCTGGAGAGAAGCTCAACAAGCTCAAGTCTGTAAGCCAGCCAGTTTACAGCAGCCTAATTACATTATGTCGCTGCGAATGCTTTTTCAACCCAATTTGCAGGTGGTTTAATAAAACTTGCTAAGTTCTTGTCATGACCTCTATTTTCCATAGAGACACGTAGATGGGTAGTCGTTATATTGCCTTAATTTCTTCAGCGATTAAATTGAGAATTGTACATCCCAAAGGATGGCCAGGATCGATGTCAAGCTGACACAATTATCCGTGCAATTCCACTTACCTGCTAAGAATCTTTGTGGAGCCCTTGCTTTCCTCTCGCCCTCCGAAATATTTTTCTCGGTATTTCAAAACTTGCTGAAGATCATCAGCAGAGAAAATGTACTGACCCTTTGGCCCAAGTTTTTTCTTAAATTTGAAAAACCAGTGTGTAAAGACCTGATCCACGCTATTTTCCAATATCTTGGCTGCCTGCAGCACACGTCCCACTCTGTTTTATCTGTTAAGGTGTTGACCTATAAGGTCATTTCTATATCTAGGAACTCGCCCAATAATGAGATTTTGCCTTCCTAAGGAAGCTATGACGGTTGAGTTTACCATTCTAATCATGCAACTGTTTCTGCCTCTTCAATTAGCATGAATTAAGTGGAATTTGAGCGATTCCAGTGTTTATAGCCAGGCTGTGCTGTTGATGGGCAGGAGACTTTTCTCTCCAGTCCCTGGTAACTTGGCAAAGCCAGGCTGACACTTCCATTCTACTTTACAGAACCTTCCTTTCCCTCTCCTTTTAGCACCTTTCTTCTTAGTCCACCATGCCTGATCCCGAAAGCAGAGGTGGTCTTTCACCTGGAGACCCTCACCATTGCCACAGCTCTCTTGCAACAGGTGGACTTGAGGTGGCTGGAGATGTCTTCATTGCTTTAGAGGTGGGGGCTACTGCTGCTGTACAGCTCCCCTACGTGCTAACTTGTACACATAAAACATATAGCTCCTATATATACACTAGTACATGCTGTATAGGTCTTCAGGTATGTTATTTGCACACCGAAAACATGAGGACGGATTTGAGCTCGGGCGATTTCTTCTGTTCTTCTCTCTGATGGTCCCATCACAAGTGTTCCTCTCCCTAACGTGTATCCTAAGAGGTGGTTTTCAGTACGCAGGCTTTGAGGGAACAGCTGAGATGCTGTTTCAGGCTGTTTCTGCTGTCTGAGTGCCTGTTTGCAGCAGAAGCTGCTTGAGCCTAATACCCAGCTAATGAAACTATTGAGGTAATGATTTCCCAGTGTGGAGGAAACATTTTCCGCTGACGTTATCTTGGTCTAGCTTTCAGACCCACACAACGATAATGGAATAATTATGACCCAATTTCATGCGCTTAGATGCTGCTTTCATTACGGCCAAAGGTTCCCAAAGAAGTGAAATGTCATCCTGTTACTGGCTGATCTTTAAACCCTTTACGTGGTCTCTCAGTTTTGCCTTTACAAATAGAGTTTCTGCTCCTATACATTCAAAGATACATTCAGCATGAAGTAATTACTGTGTTTGTCAGCGTGATAGAGCACGCCTGGCACGGTAAAATACATGACAGTTTACTGATCTTTAACCAATAAAAGCGTCCAGGAGGGTAAACACAGGTTTTTCTTCTTAAGTGTACTTCTCATTTAACAGCAGTAAAGTAAAATTCAGGATTGAAATGAGAAACGAGGCAGGACTTGCATCGTGGGCATCTCGGAAATAAGATCAAGCGCTGTGTGGAGGATGTACGTACCACTGGTTCCAGCTCAGGGGCTCCAGTGGATTTACCTTTTGAGAAGTCATAGGACCAGAAGATGAAATTCTGGACAGCTTGTGACACGTCGTTCGGTGGCGATGTTGCCTAAGGTCCCATGTTGCCTTCCCTAGGAGAGAGGAGGAGAAGGTACTGGTTTGGCAGGAGAACGATGGTGTGCGGTGACACAGAAAGGGCCCACCACTGACAGGAGATGTTAAGTGAAAGGGGGGTGCTTGAAGACTGCAACGTATGTGTGGTTTTTTTAACAGGTAATTAAATGGCCTGTGTTCATGTGGATTTTATTTATAGGCTTGGAGATCTGCAGCTACTGGCCTCAGGAAATTGTAGCACCCTTTCCAGCTCCTTGCATGGCCACAATTGACCAACAGCAAGAGGGGAACAAAAATCCTAAATTAAAAAACCCCTGTGACCAGAAGTATATGTTTAAAAGGGACAGTATTTTGACTGTGAAGAGCTTCAGAAGTGTATCGTTAGTTGTAAAAATACCAAGTCTAAGCTGAAAACGGTGGCTAAAGCAGGAGCTTTTGCATTTGAACTGCAATATGCCCCAGTCTAATAAGGATCTGGCTTTGCAATCAAATAAGAAAACTGAAGTTACGTTTGACTTGTGGCACTGCTTAGTGCCAGGAGACGGACAGAGAACGTTGAATGACAGGGAGGAGGGAACAAAATGGTTACCGTATGTTTCTCCTTATTGATAGCTTTCCTGGATGCACCTGGAGATGGAGTCTGAGCTCTGAAAACCCAAATGACTCCTGGCCCAATAGAAAAAGGTCTATTAAAACCAGGCTATTTGTTCTGCCTTTTCACACAGCCAATCTCTCCTAATTTTTTCATTATTTTTTAGATCAGCTGAGCTCAGCAGAATAGCTGGTAGTGCAAAGAAAAAAAGGTTTGGCACCACTGTGAGGGAGAACCAAAGGGTGGATTGAGTCTGGACAGAGCATTAATTTAAATCAGATTTTAAGGCTGGGGTTGAACAGAGGGATGCCATCTCCTTCCTGGCCACAAAGCCTTATGGAGGGATGGGAGAAAAGAGCACACACAATTGTATGATACGCAGCAATATTCACAAACACCAGGTGTGAAGGGGAGCAGCATTATCCATGGTTTTTGGTCGCTGTGGAGGATGAGGGCATCCCGTACGTCAGGGGCTGCCAGGCTGGGCTGTATTCTTAGAGCTGGCTTAACACCTCTAATAAGGGATGTAACGTCGCCGAAGAGTGTTACCCTAGACCGAGACTGAATATTAAAACCATAGCATGTTATCTCCCTTGAGTCATAAATCACATTACGAAGTTTCTCGCTCGTTTTCCACTGCGTCCTCTGCTGCTGTGGTTATCTCATCCAGTGGGGAGAGGGGGACAGTTGTCTTGCAGAGGTGACCTGGGTGCCCTCTCTCCATGCATGGTGACCGATGGGGAGAGGCTGCACGAACCTCTGGATACCCTCCATGCAGTGGTAGAGGACAGGAGCATTTTGAAACGCCGGCCGAGGTCACCAGGTGGTCCCTTCTTGCTGGAGATTAAACACATATGGATTATTTCAGCTTTATCTTCCATGTGATGGGGAAATGTTTGATGACTAAGGCAATGACAGACCCACGTCTCATAGACTTCGGCTTGAGGTTATGCATCCCTCCAGACCCCAGGGATAGAGGGGAAATGCAGAGGACAACCCTTAGCTTAATGCCAGAAAGTGGTTAAAAACTCTCAAAAACTGTGATGCTTCAGTTTCTGGTTAACGGAGGGAGGTGGCTGCAGAGGGAAAAGCTGGAGAGCTGCACAGATCCCAAGCTTTTCTGGGAATGAAAAAAAATAAATGCTTTCGGGTCTGCGTCCCCACCCTCTGCTCCTGTAAAAGGACTCACAGACCAGAAATCTTGGAACAGATGGTTTGAATAAGGTAAAGCACACAGCCAGCCGTGCCCTGGGGTAACACCTGGGTGACCACACCGCCCTCCGAGGAGCCCCACAGATGCCACCAGAGGTTGGGCTGGCCCGGCGGGACTGGGGGAGCTTGAGAGGCTGCACTGTTCGGAGGCTGGTATTTTTATCGGTTAAACTCCGGGGAAGAATTCCTGGGTGGAAGCTGCCAAACCCCCAAAAGCAACTGTTAGGTGGGAAAGAAGGGTCTCCTGTGTGCTGGCACACGGGGCTTGGCCGATGCAGAATGTTTTCCCGTCAGCGGGGCTCTTCGCAGCAACTCTATCATCTGGCATTCCCATCTGGAGGGGATGCCAGATGGCTGCAAAGTCCTCCACACCACCAACAGCAGCGTGTGACCCCGAGGTGGAGGGTGAGAGGGAAGATTTGGGGATAAATACGCTTGGGCAGGGAAAAAGGCTGGGTGGTATGGGGCTTTTATGACATAAATCTGCGGTCGCGATAGTCACCTCGGAGCTCCCCGGAGGAGCAGAGAAGGTGGCTGAGGTGGCACTGCTAACCTCAAGTTGCAGGTGGAGATGTATGTAATCTACCACTTTGCTAGGGAGTTTGTCCTGGTGGTTATCTGCCCCTCCTCTTCAAAATAGGTGCCTCATTTTTCACTTGAATTTACCTGCCTTCCGGTTCTTGTAACGCCTTCCCCTGCTACTCCAAAAATGCCATTAAGCACTGAACACTTCCTCTACATTAGACTCTATATAATACAATTAAATTTTCTCTGATTCTTTTTCTTTTCCCCCTAAGCTAAACAAATCAAGCCCTTTCTGTCCTTGTTAAAGATTTTTTTTTTTCCCCATCTCCCCGATATTTGCTTGCCTTCTTCAATACCATCTCCAGCTGCTGGGTGTCCTCTCCTGCAGCAGGGGTAACAGCACTCTGAAAAGCAGCTCAGCCTCAGCCACCCACAGACACATGTTGGTACCGGTCGCTGGTCATTCGTTATTTCTCCATTTAATTACCTGTTTTCTGCTTACACACTGGTCATAACTTCACCCTCCATGTCCATATGGAGCCGCTTGTCCACCGAGACCCGTCCCCCAGGAAGCAAAGGAGGAGGGTGGAGAGGTTCTTCCTAGCAGGAGGAGACCCCCAGGAAAGCCCCCAGGTTTTTTTGGCAGCTTGCAGTGGGTGGGACGGGCACACATCGAGCTGGGGGTGGTTGATGTTCAACAGATGCACCACCCCCTCCTTTTTTTTGATGTTCTGATGACCCTTTTGTGGCTGGTGTGATCTTTCCCTAGCTAGAAACCAGCGCCTTGATTCCTGGAAGAGAAAATTATTGCAAAGATTATGGGGGAAGGATGGATGCTGACTTGCAACCTTGCCCCTTAAAACCTATTATATTGATTAGCCAGAGGAGAAAGGCGCTTAGCAGGGAGATGCCTTTTCTCCTGTTTCCTTTGAACTCGCTGGCGTCGTCTATAAATCCAGCACTGGGCATGGGGAGATTTAATGCGTGATGCTTTTTGGGGGGGCTAAATGCAACCCTTCCCATTCCCCTTCTGTGTCTCCCGAGATAAAGCAGGCACGGTGGGGGATAAACCAGGACCTCGCGGGGCGGCGCTTGGCTTTGCCTGCCGAGCCTCATAACTGGCATTGACTCTGAACGACCCCTCTGGAAGAGCTATGAGTTATAAATAATTAATACCCGTTAAATTATTAAAGCTGGAAATACAGTACATGAGTTGTCCAGGAGATGAATGAGTAATTATGTTAATTAACCCTTGCAGCTAGCGGGAGCTGCAATTAGGGCCACATTTTAGGCTGCTTTGTGTTTTTTTAGGAACAGGGATGAGCTAAAAATAAACAGAAATAAACTAAAGTTATAGTTTAAAAATATGGGTTAAACAAAGTGGTTTGAATGATCAAATGGCCCTTCTTTCCTTCGGGGGGCGGAGGGGGGAAGCGGGTGCATTTTTTAAAGCTTTAACCAATGCTCTCCAGGAGGATTTGTAGGGGAGGACTTTGTAGAGTAGGGTAGATGGTTGGACTCGATGATCCCAAGGGTCTCTTCCAACCCTGATGATTCTATGATTCTATGATTTGAAGATGTTTCTGAAAGCTGTTGGTAACGCAACGCAGGACATTATCCTCTGGACCCTCAGCTCCAGGCTCTGCACGTTTCTACCATTTCTTTCCTATGTGTTGCTGAAGAGGTAGAGAGATATGGGAAAAAAAACAACCAAGTAGATATTTTTTAAACCCATTACCATCATGGAAGGAGTCCTAATAATGACGTACAAATTGAAAGTCTAGTTTTGCAAAGACATAACTTGCCATTCAGTGGGCAGTAAAACCTGAACGTACAGAAAAAGGCTTTTCCAGTAAAAAGGAAAAAAAAAAGTATTTAGTAGTTACAAGTGGAAAATACTGCGTTAATTCAAAGCTTAGAGTTCAACTACTTATTATCAACTGAGATTTTATGACTGGAAATGGTCATTGTCCAGATGCTCTGTCTGTATTACTCAGGTGGATGAATAATGCCTAGCCTGGGGAAAAAGGTCTTTTTTTTTCCAGAAAGTTGGAACTGGTTGCATTGTAGACAGATAATTGATTTACACTGTAGGTCTTCACTGTTGAAAAACACCCTTTCTTACCCTTCCTACTTATTCATATAAGTGAACATATTCAGATTTGGTTTTCTTTTTGTTTGGTTTTTATTTTCCCTAAAGGCATTGTGCTGAAAACGTGTCTAGTACTCCTTATTTACATGACGAGGTATCTGCCATCCTGATTCCTTGAAGGATGTTTTAATGAGTCTGTCTGGGTCTAAAGGAAAATCTCTCAGAGGATTCCTGTTTTCCTCCTGCTCCTATTTTGTTAATAAGCGTTGCTTTTCACTGTGAATGTAATTCTTAGTATTGAATTAAACAGATTATGGAATTGGAAGAAGCCTGTGAGAATGGGTCAATGAGAGAGCAATTTAGAAAAATCTTTTCCGTTTCCCAAGATGAAATGGAAAGGTTTGGCATTTACAAGCATTGGCAAACTCTGAGCTTTCCATCTCATCAAGGAATTACCCAGGTGAAGCAAATTCTTCACTGGGAATCTCAAAAACCTGCTTCGGCTCTCATGGCGTTGGTGAAAATTTCTAATAGCATGCATCAATATGCAGATTTTATTTGAACGTTTGTGGTGACTGCAAAGAATGCCTCTTATTCAAAGTAAGAGAAGAAGCAAGAGGTGAGAAATGGGCTCCTTTCCATCAATGAGTGTGTAAGAATATTATTTGAGCAGAGGGTTGCGTTGCAAAGTGGAGACGACGGGTGTAGTTCCCACTGCCCTGGTGCATACAGGTTCATGGAGATGCTGAAATACTCCCTGGGATTTCAAATTCAGCTCAGGCTCTAGGAGTCTGCAAACAAGAAATTATTATGGTGCATTGGTTGGTGCTTATGCCTTCAAGAGAGCACAGACTGCAGAGCTGTGCTGATCCATAGGCTGCATATCAGACCAAGGGTGCACATCTCCAGCTTCATCTCCTGGTAGATGTTTTGTGGCTTACTTCATATAGATATTGCAAATTTGGTGGCTTAGCCTTGAAATCGTGCCTCTTTCTTCCAGCATCATTAGCTGGGCAAATAAAGTTTTACCTCTCTCTACAGCATAAGCTAAGACATGCTTTAACTTAGACTCAGCTTAGACTAAGGGCCAGGCTGGACTCTGGGCTCACCTTGCTTTGCCACCAAAGAATTGGGTACCGCACGCTTTCAGCCTGAGGATAAATGTATCTCCCTGAGTCTCTTAATCTGTTTGGGTTTAATTTGCATCTTAAAAACATTATTTACCGTCTCCTGAGTTTTCCTTACAAAAATATAGAGAAGCTTGAGGGGAAAAAGGCACATCTATTTAAAACTTTTGTTCTAGTGGGGTTTCTGTATTGATTCTTTCCTCATAACGGAGAGCTCCATGCTCAACATTTGCAGGTCTGCTGCCCAATCACTACCAATTCCACCTGGAAATTACATTAATGTTTTTTAAAGAAGAGTTTGTTTGCAATGTTTAACTTTGCATCTGAGGAGCTTAGAAAGTTGTTGAGGTTTTTTTTGAGGTGATGGATTAATTGCAAGTGCAGTGATACATGTGTATATGTATATTAGCATGAGCTATTTTAATTTAATAGAGTTTTCTGAGCGTTTACAAGGGAATATAAATGGAAAGAAAACAAGATTCAGACTCCTGAAAATGGAATAATTTGAAGTCTAAAGAAATGAGACTAAATATGGAACTGTGGTATATAGGGAAAATGACACATCTTCCTTACTCAGGCTGGTCATTCAATTGGTTGTTATTACTAAAAAATACAGATTCTTAGGTTTATGTGTCCTAACTTCTGTGTGTGTGCTCGGAGTTGTATGGCAGCATGTACCAGGTGTGGAGCCAAGAGCCAGGAATTGGTGCAAATCAGTGACCTAAGGGCTCCACTATAATGTCTATTACTGAATCAAACCATTGGTTCAGACCTTCAAGAAATCAACTCATCTTTTGCCTCTCTTTCGGGGGAACACATACAGGTGTGGTGAAGAAAACACACCTAAGATGTGATGTCTGGTCTGCTGGGACTTGCTGGCAGAGTTATTACATCTCTGAAATAATTTGCTCATCAAGTAGACTGAATGTTAAGAAGGAAGAAGGCTGTGAATTTGTCTACTATAATGGACAGAGAGAGAGAGACATACTGTGGTTTTATAAATGCACTTTTATATAAATACACCCCTTAAAATGCCACACATTCCCTTCTTTAGTGCTGTAGTAGCTAACTTGAGAAAAACTTCTAGTCTTAATCCTGCGCTCTTGCTGAGAGATAGAATATATGGATATTGATGGGAACTTAAAGCTGAGTTGGAGCAAGACTCTTGGCCCTCACGTTCTCTTTTTTTCCCTAATGCATGCATATTTTTGTTTCTACATTGCCTTTTGATTGTTTTGGGGTTTTTTCGATGTTCTGTTGTTTTTTTGTGGTGGTGGTTGGTGGTGATTCAAACGCGTTTGGCGTGAAGGTTTGCAGCCGCGCTCCTCAAGCTGGGAGAGCAGGGCAGTAGAGGGCAGCATTACTCCTTGTGTTTTTTTGTGGTTGTGTTCTCCTAAAAGAAAGGAGAATTATTACAAAGCAGGGGAAAAAACAGAAGAATGTGGAGAATGCCGTGCCTGCCAGAGCTGCAGGCCATGTAAGGGAACAGAGCGGGGCCAAACACCCACCGCGTGGGGAGGTGGCACACAGCGCTTCGCACTGTGTCATGCCCAAATCATGAGCTGGAAACAGCTGTTTTGCTGATAGTCGTGGCTTTTCAGCAAAAAAAAAAAAAATAAAAAGGAAAAGAGCAGGTTAAACAAAAAAAAAAAAAAACCAACAAAAAAAGGAAAATTGGCATTTGTGTACATGAAACAGAGTTTTTGAGGCGGCTGCGAATTTGCGCTCGTGTTCTAGGAAGCAGAATTACAAACCACGTTGCCCCCTGTCTGCCACGCGTGGGTTTTTGTGCTGGGTGCCAGTATCGATCCCTCCTATTCTACCAACACCAGACCCTTTCACAGCCTCTCAGATGCTTTGGAGATGAGTTTGTACGCCGAGCTTTGTGTGTACAGGTTGCATAAATCAGGGTATAAAGAGATCGCCCTGTCGTTTGGGCCAAGACACTCAAGTAAAAACACAGACAATAAAGCTTCAACAGAAATAGTTCTTGCTGAGGAGTGGCCTAAGAAAAGGTCAATGCTAACCTCAAAATTTTTCTTTTTATAGCACAGAGAAGCAGACACAAAGTGCACGCATGCCTGTGCAGCGTCATCACTGCCAAAGGATTTTTCCTTCTAGGTTTGAGGAAGCCCCCGTGAGTTGGTACCATAATTCCCCAGCAGCGAAAATCGTGCTGTTCTCCACCGAGATCAAAGATGAGGAGGTGGTGGGGAAGGCAAACCTTCCCAGTGATTTTTATGGTGGGGAAGAGTTGCACAGGTGAACTCCCCCAGCGTGTTTCAATGCATGTTTTAGTGTTTGGCCACAGAGAGGAGTCGGGGTCAGAGGAGAACCAGCCAGAGCTGGAGTCAGAAAAGGCCCTGCAGCCCCAGGTTCTCACAACCCTATTTGCCTGTGGCTGATGAGGAGCTGCCGTTACACATCCTCCTCCAAGATGGGGCAGTGGCCACACAGCGAGAGCCCGGAGGGAGCCCTGCACCTTACCCACGGAATCCCAGAATGATATGGGGTTGGAAGGGACCTCTGGAGATCATCTAGTCCAACCCCCTGCCAAAGCAGGTCCACCCAGAGCAGGAACGTGTCCAGGTGGGTTTGGAATGTCTGCAGAGAAGGAGACTCCACCACCTCTCTGGGCAGCCTCTGCCAGGGCTCTGCCACCCTCACAGGAAAGAAGTTCCTCCTCATGTTTAGG
>JAHREE010000166.1:41267-57583 GCA_033628505.1 Tringa tobata | reverse complement strand
GAAAGGAAGATGCGGCTTCCTGAACAAAGGCAAACATGAGCTCTGTGTTTTGCTTACCTGTAGTTCTTATGATTCAAATGCAATCCAGATGATCTGCTCTGTTGGTGGTGGATGTACCTGGGACACTGAGTGAGGAGGCACAAGTGGTTTAGTTTATTTGCAATCATCGATACATAAATTTTTATTTTTCTTACACTTTTCTATGTGCGGCCGCAAACAGAGTTTACACAGTGTGAGGGGTTGAAAGGAGGTCCTTGTCTTGATTAAATGAATGTGACACAGTCTGGATGACATTTTGATGTTCAAGATAACTGTTGGCAGTGGTACTGGAGGTTAAAGTGGAGATGACCTGGAAGCAGAACAGGAACTACTTAAAATACGCAAAGGAAGGTTGACTTTTTTGCCCCGTTCATGCCAAAACTCGGTGACTTTTGAGGTGGTAGTATCCAACCTTTGGTTTTGACAGGCCAACACAAAGTATCAGCCTGCTTTCCAGGGTTACATAGAAGTAGGAGCACCAAGAGGACGCACAGGAAATCTCCAGTTGTTTGGCAGCCTGAGGGTTCTTTGCATTAGGTGCTGCTGGATCTGTCCTCATGAGCTGGTGGAGCACCTAAGGCCCCTGGAGATTGGTAGGATCAGGAGTAGTAGGAAGTCTGTTGAGTGATCGTGAGGGTCACAGTGGAATTCTGATGCCTGTGGGGCTCACTCTGTGCAGACTCTGGAGTATCTATGGAAGCTGCTGTGATGCCACGTGGAAGATTCTGGGTTATAAAATGGTTAAACACTGAATGGCTTTCGAGCGTGAAAGTAAATTGAATTGTCTCGTATGGAAAAGCATAATTAAATTTCCTGCACACAAACCCCACTGTTTAAGATACATGTAGTTAAAAAAAAAAATCCGTTTCAGAGTTTAAAGAGTTTTAGTTGCTGGTGCAGGGTTGGGCTTATTTTGCCTCTAATTTTTTGTTTAAATGTGAAATGGGATTTTGTGGGTTCACATGAGGACTTTTAGCTAAAATCTGTGGAGGGACACATCCATTTTCTTCCAAGTTATGAGACCAGTGAGAAAAGTCAGGCATTGGCATCTTTATCAGTCTTCCTATACAAGTAAGTAGGAGCCATTCGTCTAAAACAAGTGGCTTTTTCCTTCTCCCTCCAAAGGAAATAACTTGCAAGAAGTGACTGGAGTAAGTGGGCACAGACTGTGAAGAAAGCTGGATGGTTTTCCATGGTAGAAGAATGCCGTGACAAATCCTTATCGCCTCTTCATCTTCTAAAATTGCTGCTCTGTTTGTTTTTCCACACCTTTGACCTCTCGCAGGATATATCCTGGCTGCTAACAGCTTGTCAGCATGAAAAGAGTACTGCCAGACCAAGTTTGTACCAACTGTTGTTCCAATTAAGATTTTACAGAGCCGCAAACCAAAGAATAGCCTTTTCAACTAGAAAGTTGTGACCCTTGTCTCTTTGCTTTGGTTATTTTGTACTTGCCATGGGAAAACACCCAGGACTCTTACATTAAAAGGCTGTTTCATTTGGTGATTGGCAACAGCTGTGCGCTTTTTTGGAAGACTGTGTAATCAGCACATTTTGTTTTCCAGAAGGGACAAAAAAACTGTAGAGGCAGAATGCAAAAAAAAAAAAGCAGAGAACTCGTGAGTGGGAAGAAAAGGTGTAGGGCCCGATCTGCTCCTCTCAGAGGTGGTGTGTGTCCCGTCGTTGCCTTAACCGAGGTAACGGCAAACTGCTGTGTCATTTATAGAAAATGTTGAGTAAGACGAAAAATGACTTGGTTTTGTGAGTTAACAGACTTAGGAATGCTTTGAATGTAAAGTTGGGAAATCTGCCAAATCCCAGAGATTCGTTTCTGGGGGGAGGAGCACCCTGTGAGCCGTATTTAAGAGTTCTAGTTTAAAAAAAAAAATAAAAAATACTTGGTTGCATAGCCTCAGGGAAAGTACAGCATACATACAAGAGATGTAACAAAATCTCTTCAGTGGCCAAATTGGTTCTTTGAAGGCGAATGTGCACATTTTCTGTGGACCAGAGGCATATTTTAAAGTGATCATAATAGTAATACAGCCCCCAGAAATATTAGAAAAGCACTTCATATTTAGAGTGTTTGCATAAAATTATCCGCTGGTGTTTGTAAATGGTATGTATGCTGGGCTACTCAGGAGCTGCTCCTGAGTTAAAACTCTCAAACTGTAGTTCTAAAAAAACCCGAAACAACCAAAACCCCAACGTCTTTTCCTAAACCCCATGCTTTCCCCTTTCTAAAATGATTGGAAGGATGGTTTCAACATAATTTAACCATTAGGAACTGATGGTTAAGGTGACTGAGGGGCCTGTGGTTGGGAACGGAGACAACCCTCCCGCTGTGGTTGCTTCCTGAAATGTGGGACAGGAGCTGTGGAATCAGACGGGCGATGGTGGCCTCTTTAGTCCTGTTACCTTCTGGGTTTGGTGTCGTGCTGCAGAAAACATCATATCAAAAGCAGTCAGCAGCGACGGATGTAAGAGTAGAACCTTAAATTTTTTTTCGGTATCAAGATGTAATTCAGTATGATGTGTCCAGAGACCAGCTGAAATGTGTTTATCATTTGTTCGAGCGTAATTAACTTGTGTGATGTGCTACGTGATACAATGCTGAATCCACCTGAATGCAGTCTAGTGCAGTTCTGAAGAAGAATTTCTGTGCCTGGAAAGGATTTGCTAATTCTTGATTAAATGCTGACATCCGTTAATGTCAGTGGGGTTTTTTTCGGTATGCAGGATTTAGGGGGTTAGGACTTTAGGGTTAGGACTTTACTAGTAGGTGCCGAGCGGTGACGGGGCAGTGTCTCTTCACTGGTAGGAGGTCTGTGAGAAAGGGTGACAGCACCCAGCGATATAAGATGTGGCCAAAAGCATTGCCCTGGGAGATGACCTCCCTTAGGCTCATGTTGATTAGCTTTCCACGTGTTTTGGTGTCTATTGAGATGGACTTTTCTCCTGCTGTTCCAGCAGTGTGATGCCACTCAAACCCAAGCATGGTTTTTGTGGTTGGCTTCAGCTGGCTGATTTACATGGCTGAGCTCTCAGATGCTGTGAAGGACGGTCTGCTCCTGGAGCAAGGAGCAAGTGCTGCTTCCTGACAGAAGTTTTAACGTGCAGCGTGTCAAGGAGAGCGGCGAATGCAAGTCAGTCAAGTGTTATTTTATGGTGTTTTGACAGGTCTGGCTTGGCAGTGGTGGTGGTGGATGGGGCTTTCCTCCACGCAAGAGGCATACGTGTGACTCACGCCTCGGAGCCTGTGCTGCCTAATGCATGGTGAAGTGGCAAGTGTGAGATTGCTGGTAGTTTGGCTCTTTGTACAATTCAGCTTTCAGAGGCTTTGGTTACTAGTTGTGATAAGGAATAACTATATTGTATTTCATTATTATGCAGAGGACAGAGATTTTTCTCTATTGGCAAGTAATATTCTGGGTCATCTCTGAAGCGTGCTTGTTTAGTCAGGAAATGTTTATGTTGAAGGACCAGAGGTGTTTTATTCAAAGGAATGTAAGAAACAATTTACTGAAAAAAGCTATTAAAGCCACCTGTTTGTTTTGTCGTTGTCTGTTTGATTCTTGCTTTGATGAGTGACAGCAACATTAAACGTCACTGCAATTTCAATTATTTTTAGTTCTACTAGTAGCAGTAAACAACACATAGTTCTGAATGTCAGCTGTTTCCTGATATTGATTTTAGCACTGTAGTGTAAATGCACTACATTTTAAAGCAAAGTAGTTCTGTTCAGAAACTATGTTGAAATCTTTATGGTGGTTATATGTGAAACAAAAGTATTCAGCAAGTACGGTAGTTTTAAGCAAGCATTTAATTAGCACTTAAATGAAGGCAGTCATTAACATAGAAGCTGTTTTTAAAGTTGTAATACATCTCCATTAATTAATTTTCTACAGAACTTTTTTCCTCTTATTTATATTACTGGGTGAATGCTGTAGGTGGATAGTTTTGAAGTAAATCAAGAGAAAATGAGGTCCCAGACCACGATCACGGATGCCTTCTCTCTAGACTCACTGGGAAAGTAGTCCTGAGCTTTAGCAACCTGTGTTCCTAAGCACAATATGCATCTTACATGTATTAAATGAATCAACTCCTCCTACCCCTCTGATCAGTGCACTGATATTGTGCAAAAATGTACTTAGTGGCCCAAAATTTAGGCTAGCCAGCTGCTTGCAGTTGAAGACTCTCTGGGAAGGTGAGTGGACTCCATGCCCACTGCCTCACTGAGCACCAGATGCAAAACACGAGTCAAAGGGGAAAAAATTGCTCCTTCAGAGAGTTAAAAAGGACGTGCTGACTTGATATGTACCTGTTTCTTTGGTTATCCTGCTCGGGATAGATGCTGTGGGATGCTAAGATTTCAGAAGTCGTTGAATCCAAACCTTATCTTAGGGTGCTGGAAAGATGCACTTTTTGAACTGGAGGTGGTAAGTGGCATTTAAACCACAAAGTAGTTTTTAATCTGCTGTTTGGCCATTTCTAGGGGGTACATGCAGGCAGGCAGTCGATTTTTTTGTAGCTTGTCTTTGTTTTGAAGGGCTGACAGAACAGGAAGAAACAAAAGGGCTTGCTATGTTGGAGCCTAAAGAACACAAATAATTCCTTGCTCTTTCTCTCGACACCTACCTACAGAAGGCGGTTTGGTTGCAAGTGTGCACATTGCTGGGATATGTGCTGTGGATACCGACACCCCACACGCCTGAAATCGCGTTAAGGTCTTTTAGAAACAGTGGTAAAGCACCTACCTGGAGGGGTTTGTGTCACGGAGATAGCTACAGTGTACTTGTGAAACAGCAAGCACAGGACTTGCATTTTGCAATGTTCATGCAGCCACTGGTTTCCTTGGAAACTAGTGTCTGAGCACATGTAGCCAAAGTTGAGCGCTGGTGCCTGGTTTCAAAGTAGAAAATGGTGTCCCAGGCTTTAAAATTGCAAAGTAGAGTTGGGGGTTATTCGGACTGTACTGGTTGCTTCTTTGTTAGGAGCAATCTTGAGGTAGGATATCACTGAGGAAAAGCCCCCTCATCATACTGCAACACGTTTCCTGCCTGGAGCTGTGCTGCTTTCTCCAAAATTCCCTTTTTTCATTTGGTTTGTGAGCATATTTATTGGAAGTATTTCCCGTGAAACACACAGACCATGTCAGGAAAGCTGTGGACTGTCTCCGCAATGTGGGCCTGAAGCAGATTTGAAAACTACCCAGCCAGACCAGCTCATTTTGTTCACTTATTTAATATTCTGGGAGGTGGCAGCCCCTTCTAAGAGAGTCGATGGGATCCTGGGCTGCATAGGGAAGAGTGTGGCCAGTAGGTGAAGGGAGGTCATTGTCCCCCTCTGCTCTGCACTGGGGAGGCCACAACTGGAATCCTGCATCCAGTGCTGGGCTCCCCAGTTCCAGAGAGACAGGGAACTGCTGGAGAGAGTCCAGCCTGGGGCAACCAAGATGATGGAGGGATTGGAGCATCTCCCTGATGAGGAAAGGCTGAGAGAGCTGGGACTCTTTAGCCTGGAGAAGAGAAGGCTGAGGGGAGACCTTATCAATGCTGACAAGGATCTAAAGGGTGGGTTGAAGGAGGATGGAGCTGGACTCTTTCCAGTGGTTCCCAGTGACAGGACGAGGGGTAACGGGCACAAGCTGGAACATGGGAAGTTCCACTCCAATGTGAGGAAGAACTTCTTTGGGGTGAGGGTGGCAGAGCCCTGGAAAAGGCTGCCCAGGGAGGGTGTGGAGTCCCCTTCTCTGGAGATCTTCAAGCCCTGCCTGGATGCTCCTGAGTGATGTGCTCTGGGCAGCCCTGCTTTGGCAGGGGAGTTGGACTGGATGGTCTCTAGAGGTCCCTCCCAACTCTGACAATTCCGTGATTCCCTGGTGACCTTGTGGGATCTGAACAAATAGGAGAAATCATAATGTAGCTGTCTGGGTTGACCAAAAATGAAACTGGGGTCTTGTAAATATACACATACTTTGTGTTAAATGTGCTATCCTAGTTTTGAGAGAAATACGTGTAAAGACAATTGGCTATGTGCACATATATACTTATCCATATGTATGAGAGTGTTGCATTAACAAAAATATACTGTGACATGGTCTTTTATTAGGATAGAGAGCAAGCAAGGTTTAACATCAGTGGAGTATATGTACTTTTCCCAGTATCAGCTGGGCTCTGGGAATGTCCAAACGCTGTTGGCTTCTGTGGCTTAGCAGCCGGAGAGTATCACTCAGATTTAGGAGCAAAAGAGCAAATAATGGGTGATGTGGATTTGATGGAAATCTGAAGTCATTGCTCCCTGCCCCCAGTGTAAGTGGGTATACCTGGGACCTGTCAGTGCTTGTTGCTATTTAAACTGCCTATTTGATGTCAATTGCGTGCAAAGATCCACCGGGTGAGGGGAATTCATTAGTGCTCTTGTAGTCCATAGGCTAAATGAGGAAAATGACTTTCTTAGTGGGTAACATATCTGATGAATAGGAGAAATCAATCACAATATGACTCAGGCAGCAGCACATCAAAGCAATAGCCAAGCACTTAAAGAAGGTGTAGACAAACCAAATGCAATGCAAATATATGCCATTCAGCTATAGGTTTATTCTTGTTGGAAACAATAGCTATCTTAGTAGCTATAGAGATGTTTTGAATATCATGACTCTTAAAAACTTGAGGAATTCCTTTAGGTAAAATGGAAGATCAAGCATCCGCCTTTCTGAGTTGGAAATACAGAGTTGACCAGCGGAGGTGGTGTCCACCCTTTGCCTGGAAGTTTCAGTATTGCTTAAAGTCTATAAGGGGTTATATGTGAGCTTTAACAGTGGCTAAACTTGGTCACCTAAAAGGGATGTACATCTTTTAGCAGCTGCTGTGTTTTGTAGCTTGATTTATATTTAATGAACGAAACAGGTAAATGATTTCGGCACCTGATAAACAACATGCTGTCTCCAGCAGGGCTTCTTTTCTCTTGTCTTCCTGCTTGAAGTTAAGTGTTGCTGAAGAGGAGGCTCTGGAGGGGAAATGGAATGACCCTTCCTTTCCAGTTTTCCAGGGTGACCCGCGGCTGGATAGGAATCAGCAGAGTGGGGCTGTACAATGCAGGACTATTGCGCTTGGCAGTTTCTGTGGGCTGAATTCATCCCCTCTGTTCCCTTCATCTCTGCTGCCACGTTCCCCCCGGGGTCCCCTGTGTGTCTTCTCTGTCCCCTTTGAGGCACGTGCCTCTGGCGTTATGTCCCTGGAGCCCTCTGCCTTCGCACCACTGTCCTTTCTGCTCACGTGGCAGGACAGACTGCTCTTCCCAGGAAAGGCCTCCTCATCCTCTTCTGAGCCCTCAGTTACTTCGCTGGCTCTCCTGTTCCTGCTCCTCCTTCTGCCCAACATCTTTCTCTCTTTCTCTGGCTGTTTGCCCTTCTCTTCCCTCTCAGCCCCAAAGCTCTTCCTTCTACAAAGCTGTCCCATCTGATAGGGTCCAGACTTTACATCTCCCTAAAAAAAATCTTTTTTCCTCTATACATCAGGAGGCAGAGAGCTTCCAGCGGCTGTAGCACAAGACGCTGTGCTAGGCTTGATTTTCCTGACAATCCAGCTTTTCTTCTGTGCCAGTTTGTACGAAATCCGTGGACTCGCGACCGATCAGCTGTGATGTCCCGTGGGCCTCGTGTTACAGGCAACAGCAATTCCATCACGCTGGCTGCCTGCACCTTGCTCACCTCAGCCAAAAGACAGATAATGTCCATCCCCTGCCCCAAAAGTGCTGGCACCACAAAGGGCACAGAGCAGGAGAGCCTGGGGTTGGCTCTGCGGCGGGGTGTTTAGTGGTAATGGCTTTGAGTTGTAGTGACAAAACATCACGGCGCGTGGCACGCGATGGCCCAATGCCATCCTGCAGTGGCTCAATACGTCTTTGTGTGCTGCTTGATGAAGTGCTGCTCCAGCTCCAGGAGACTGCATTTTAAGCATTTATGGTTACTTGTCTTTATTACACTCCTGGCTGTGGACCCTGTAACAGCAATGTTTCACTGGTGGAGAGTGTACAGACTGAAGAGAGGGCTAAATCTCAGTTAGAAAGGGTGTGTGTGTGTACACCTTCGTGCATAACTGGTGTCTGAGTGCTCAAATGATGCTATTTATCTAACCGTGCCAGGTATTTAGAAACTAATTGAATTGGAGTCTGTATGTGTGTGTGTGTGTATATCTGGATGTATATGGAAGTCTTTTTTTTTCCTTACCCAGCTTTGCACATTAAAATCCTGTTAGCCCAGCAATTGCACCAAAGGGAGACCACATCTGCTCATCAGATACTTGACTGCTTTCTGGTTTCCTAGTAGAAGCCCAGATTTGTGAGGCACACGAGAGAAATGAAGTGTGGCGAGGCGATGGCTTTTCTCTATTAGCAGTATACCCAGACACAGATGTACTCAGACACCATGATAACGAGTACGCTGGGAGAGCTCAGGGCAGATACTTTGGTTTTACTTGATGTTACCTTGGTTCAAGGCATCGATGAAAGGAAGACACAGCCTCTAACTCATCACTTGAAGTTAGACTTGGTGCAGCAGGAAGGTAATTGAAGTTTCACGATGCTTCTGCTCAGAGCAGGGACACAGGTGGTGTAACTCTCTTATTTTCCTGTTTCTTCACTGACTCCGACAGGGTGTCTGGGAGTCAGAGCTTGTCTTGGCAGGAAGAGCTTTTTTGTGGCCTTTTTTGGCAGTGACGCAGCCATCTATTGCAGGGTGGATATTGTATTGCAGCCCTAGCAGTCTTTCATTAGAGGAGTCCCAAGGGAACCCTAACTATCCATCTGATTTCCCTCCATTCATTTGCTAGATTTATTAATGTGCCTGCAGGAGCAGGCAGCAGCTTTAAGGACTGTTTTCTGCCGGCATGGCAAGCCTGAATTCCAGAGCACATTGGGCAGAAATTGCCAGCACGGGTCTGTTATATGTGTCATTGCTCTTTGGTAGGGATTAGGCACTCTACGGGGGCTGACCTGACCTCTCCTCCTGTCATGCAGAAAGCAGCTGCTCTACCTTCTGCTTTGCAAGTGTTGTTGTCTTCTCATCAACCATTGTGTCAGGTACTTCAAGAGCATGTGTTGTCCATGACTAGGAGCAAATTATTACTACCCTTTGAAATCTCTAACTTTTTTTTTCCTGCAGATGACTGTTACTATTATTTAGTTAGGCAAAACAAGTCAGTCCGAAAGGAACATCATCAAGCAAATCTCAGCTTTTTGATTTTGTGCCATTACTTTTGCACAGACACAACAGGTGGGGTTTTTTAATTTTTTTTTTTTTTTAATTTAAAAGCCAAGAAGAGCTCAAGTAGGAAACCACTAGCCACTTAGGATGTATAAACCTGAGTGAAGGCACGGAGGTTTAGATTGGATATAAGGAAGAATTTATTCACCAAAAGAGTTGTCAAGCATTGAAACAGGCTGCCCAGGGAAGTGGTGGAGTCGCCATCCCTGGAGATATTTAAAAGATGAGTAGACATGGTGCTGAGGGACATGGTTTAGTGGTGGCTTTGGCAGTGTTAGGTTGACGGTGGGGCTTGATCATCTTGAAGGTCCCTTCCAACCTAGACAATTCTATGATTCTATGCCATTATTTGTAGGTACAAATGGACAAGTTTCCATAGAGAGTGGGGCTGCCCCAGTAGCATAGTGAGGACAAATGCCCCTTCAGTGTGGGGACCTGACTGAAACTGGGCAGAGCCAGGGACATGAGTCTGTGTCCCTCACATTTCACCTCCGGAGCACAGTGTCTCATTTCCCTATCCTTGTTCTGACTGGAAGTTCCATCCACGAGCTATAGAGGACACTTTCAGGTTTAATCAAAATGAACCTGTTCACACTTGTTTTTTCAACTTTTTCAAAGATTCTTGAGGCAGTCTGTGATGGGCAAATGTTATCAATTTGAGCCACATTATTTGATTAAGCTCACTGGATGCAGCGGCCAGGAAAATTTTGGCTGCAGGGCCAGTACTGAAGAAGGGTGCTGTTTGAAAACGGCTGAATAACCTTCCAGAGCTTCATGGCAGAGTTGTTCAATTGGTGAATGAATATGTAAACATAACATGGTTATGAATATGTAACAAACAAAATGTAAAGCTTTACGAGCTTGTGCTCTGTTAGCATGGTGTAGGGTCTGGAAGTGTAAGTTAGGACAACCTGACTCACGCGCTGAAGTGAAGCAGATACTTTAAGCATGGTCAAGACAATAATCTAAAATACGGATGCTTGTGTAATGCCCCAGGAAGGTAGGATCTTTACAGGTATATGCAGTTTTAATGTATGCTGGAGGGGCCTTATAATGCTTAGATGCTGGTTCCTGTATAGTGCCTGAAGTTTAAAAAAATTACACTTGCATAGTTGGAAGCCTTCTTCTCCATGGCCTAATCTAATTTGGTTGGTCAGCAGTTGAAATATTTTTTGACTTTGTTCATACTGAAGAAATGCTATATCACAGGGAGATAATATTCCACACCATTTCTGAGCCTCTTAATGGAATTTTTATCAGTTCAGTTGAAGAATACGATGCACAAAAAAGCTAATGACGCTAGCTTGTTTGCTCTGTAGCTCCTTCAGAGTTGCCTCGGCTCTCTCCAATAGGAAATGGGAGACATGAGAGGGGGTCATCACACCCTGAGTCACAGGTGTCTGCAGCCTGGCACGAAAGCCCTCAGGTCACCACGAGACAGGCAAGGCAGAACTGAAGGCTCCCAGGTCCTGAGCGTGGAGCCCAGGCATCGCCCGTTGATGCTTGGCATCCATTGCTGGGAGATGAGCAGCGCTCTGCCTCTCTCGTTCACATTGCCACACAGGTTTTCTTTCTTCCACCCACATCACCTGCTTGTTTTAAACCTTTCTTGTGCTCTGCGCATTTTTGGAAGAGCTTAAAGTCTGGTTTTTTATCTATTTGTGTTGGTGATCCTGAGGTTGCTCAGGTGTGGCCATTCAGTGCCTTGATACCATTTTCTCCGGATTGCTTTGCAGAATGAAGTGCACTTTCCTGCAGTACATACGTTGAGAATAAAAGACAGCCACCTCAGCAAATTAGCATGAAAGCATGGGAGAAAAATCGTAGAATGTTTTTTTCTGGAGTAAAAAGCTTTTGTTGCCCGTGGCCTATGCTTTTTTTCTAAAGTATCTGTTGTGCAGGGAGGGATTCTGAGAAGTTAAATCAATTTGTGCACTTATCTGAAGAGGTAAATCAGATGCCGTATTGAAAGATATGTGTCTCTATGATAAAACTTCAGCAGGCAAGCTTTGAATTAAGTGACTATGGGAAAAAAAAAATTTTAAACCCCCCCATTTACATAGCCCTAAGCTTATATGGCAATTTTCACTGCAAAAAAGTTTTTCTCCACATGCTACAAGTATGCAATCCTACTGGGAAAAAAAAAGGAAGAAAAAAAGGCAAAAATACTCTGGGGGTTATAACGATTTTTAAACAAGACTCTCAAAGTATCAAAACTTATTTTTGTTTACTATCTGGAAAAGCTTTTCTTAGAAGCAGCCTCTGTTCTGAATGTAGTTGGTTGAAACCTGTCTTTTAGTGGCAGCTGGGTCTTTCTGACTGAAACAACTAATCAAGCGGTGGCTGATATGGAATAGCAGCTTCACCAAGTGTCCTCTTTGATTATTTCAGAAGCTTGGTTCACAGCCAGGCGTAGCTGAGCAAAGCTCCTTTGTGTAAGGCTGAAGTTAAGAGCTCATCCTTACTGCTGCTGCTTCAGCTGAAAGCTTGATTTTTACACCCAAGACTCAGGTGAGTGGCTGTGGTTACTTAACAGTGGAGATTTGTTCTGGGGAGCAAAAGCAAATTCCCCATCACAAAATGTAATAAAATGGTGATGCTACAGCTGGTTCCTTACAGCCTCTAAATATAGACAAAGTAGCATGGAGTAGAGAAAAAATGTTTGCTGAGTTAACTGGGCTATATTTAGGTGCCAAATAAACAGATTTCTGCTTTTGACCCTCCCCCTCACACCCTCAAAACCGCTTTTTATACTGTCTGCAAATGTCTTGGCTGTTCAGGGCTTCTGTTCTTTGCAGAAAGAGTAGTTCTGAGCGGTGGGGAAAGGACATCTGTCACAGCTGAAAACAAAAAAAAAGGCAAGCTCTTAGGCACACACACACAGCCTCTGTGTCCAGACGGGTTGTGTCTCCCCGGTCCTTTGTTAGCACCACATCCGTAGGCTGTTCTACTCACAAACCAGTGCTTTAAAAAACCTCAAAACTCTTCTCTGTGACCAGGGCCTTATTGATCTATATGAAAGCGTGAGCCAAAAAATAAGCATCCTTATATGATGTGTTTTACATTATGTTTTTATCTTGCAGCAGGCTCTGTTCCTGGCACTGTTGTTGGTACTGTTTGTATGGTTAGCTTTTTATTCATATATGCATGATCTTATTTTTTTTTTAAAGCAAGCAAATAGTGTAGTTGTCTTGCCAGAAGAGATTAGGAGAGGGAGCCTGCAGATCCACAACAATCCTCTTCTGCTTTTGACCAGGAGGATTTCATCTGCCCACAATAAAGAGCTTCTTGCAGCCTCAAGGGTGGCCAGAGTGCAGTATGAAGTTAGTTTATTCCTTTCTTATTTCCTTTTCAGATATACTTGTGCTGTTCATATATTTTTGCCTCCTAATTTACAAGAGGATGGGCAGCTTGGGGCACCCGGTACATGAGAGGGAGAGAACCGAGGCCAGCACAAGCTTTGCTCTGCCCCCATCTTTGCAGGGTTCAATCTATCTGGCTTTCAGTGCTGATTAACCACCATTTGTAAAGTCTTAATTTTGTATCCCAGAAAATATGTTAACTAGCATTCCTTCGTAAGCAGGAGCACCCAGTGATTATAACTGAGGTTTCATTTCTAATTAAATAGCGAACTACAAGGCATAGTCTTTAACAAAAACAGGACAAAATTCCAGTGCTGTCATTTAAGGGACATAGATTTTCAGAAGCAGAGAAGTTTCCCCAAGTAAATAAATAACCTAATAATAAATAACCTAAAAATAAATAACCTAAACAACAAAACTTAATACAGATATCAGTTAATGACAGATTTATTTAAGGTTTTCTTTTCCTATTAACCTGAGAGTCTATTAGAGAGATGCCAAGAGTGTGAAGAGCTGACAGTTTTGAATAGTTAAAATTCAGGCTAGAATGTATGGTTTTTTTTCCTAGTGTAAAAGCTACGTGGAGTCCAACTTGATTCGTGGAAGGTATCGCTGGTCACTTGGGATTTCTGCTGCTTATCTTCTAGCCGTGTGTGCTGGGTATATCTGTCCAAAAAAATTAAATTAGAGCACCTCCAAGTAGTAATTCTGCCTGGCACCTCTTTGTTCTCCTTGACCTCTCTTGCCTCTACAGACTTCTTTGAACTGCTTGGGGGAGAAACATGACAACTGTAAAATTGAAGCTCTGGGAGATATCTTCCTCAGCTGCATTTTTGACTGCTCTCCTGTTCTTTGATGTTGGCTCTATGGCACAGGACAGCCCTCAGCTCTCAGGCGTTCACCGGACCTTAGAGGCCGTAGTAGGAGAATATAAAAGATGAAATGTCATCAGGAATTCAATTTCCTAACCACGTTCAGTTGAGGAATTTCTTTTGTATTGTGGTTTCAATGCAAGTCACAGCGTTCAACTGTAAATGCTGTAGTTGGGATTGGTTTAGATGGGATTTTTGTGTTTGCTTGTTCATTTTGCTGCCTTCCTCAGGGTCCTGGATGGGCTTTTTGCAGTGCTAGCATCTCATCAGGTACTGTCAGCTGTGACATTGAAGCAGTCTTACGCATGGGCCTCTCTGCGTTTTACTGGGGCGTAATCATCGGTCAGATCACAAAACCTGTTTATTTTGAAATTGTTCACTGGATAAAGATTAAAAAAATGCCTAGCTGGTTCTAACAAAATTAGAGAGAATTTGAGTGCTGTCAGCTTTCTAGGTTGTTGAATCCTTGTCTGACCTCCTCAACAACTGGTGTGAAGGTATCGATCATCGGGGCATCATTTCAGTTCTGGAAAATAGCAGAGGTAGGGCTGAAGGCAAGGATTTTGTCCCAGAGACCCAAATGGCACAAGTTAAACCCCGTTTAACCCCCTTCTAGCCCCTGACTCCCTTTGCTGTTCTTAGCAGTTTATTTCCTTGCCCGCAGATAATGCACAGCTTTCTCCTTCCTTGACAGCTGACTAGGATTTATAGCTGTGGCTTATCCAAACAACCTGTAAAAATGTTATAGAGTGTTTAAGAAATAATAGTTGTTATAATTGAAGAGCAAATAAACACTTGTATTGCTGTTCTCATCAGGGTACACAAAATTGTGTACAGACCTTAACTCAGATTGGAGGGGGAAATACATTATTCTGAGATATTTTTTTTCCTCTCTCTGGAAGGGGCTGTCTAAATAAAATACTCTGTTTTAATAATACAGAGATGTTAGGGCTCCACAGACTGCATACAATTTACTCGACCTTTATAAATAGAACAGCATTGTATCTCTATTGCAAAAAACCCCAAAAGCAGTATGCAGCTTTATTAACACCATATGTAGGAATTGTTAGCTACTGTTCCTGGCGCAGAAAGAGAGATTGTCCAAGCAGGTTTTAGACAGAATAGCACCCTATATACCATTTCTCTCCTATCCCTGCCAAAAATATGCAGACACATACAGATGAATCCGGCAGATGAAAACAGGCTGTTGTATTCCTAAGGTCTCTTGCCTCGGATCTGAGCAGGAGCTCTTCCATGAGTTACAGTACAGCAGGAACGAAATGCTGTGGTGTGTTGAGCACCTTGTAAAGTTAATGCCACCGACTTCTGAAATCATACAGGGGAAGGCAAAACTTACTGTTGCTTTTAGCATCCATTTAGGAACATTGCACCCAATCATTTAGAGAGCTTTAGTCTTAAGGGACGCCAGGGTTAAAGAAAAGTAACTGGTAATTTTATTATTGTAATAGAGGGGGAAAAGTGACACAAGCAAGTGAAGCTGAATAGTTACTTTAGCTGGAAGAGATGGATGTCTGTTCGCAGTGTTTCATAACTGAGAAACTTCAGGAGTTTTCATTTCTAGAGTGAATTTGTCTCATAGGGACACAGGTGACATTAAAGTGCATTTCCAAAGATCTGTCTGTATCATAGCTAGCTAAAAATGTTTTATTAGGTGAACAGAGGTATTTCATTTAAGATGGGTGAATCTTGCATGACCCGATGGCTGACCTACACAGTGTGTGTGTGCATAGGGGTAAATAAACTGAAGTCCTTTGACAATAAAGGATGTTTCAAAATTGGTGCAAAGGCAGACATGAAAGTGCAGGTCCCTAGACAAACAACAAAGTGCATGGAGATCGGCTGCTGCTCCGAGGAGCAGGTATTGTCATGGATTTTTCTTTTAGCTCTAGCTGCTGTTGCTGTTTGCTAGCTGAGAGGAGATAACATGCTGAATTTAGATTTAAAATAAACAATACTCAAAGTTCTGCTATTTGCTCACTAACTTCAAAGGTTTGTGTGGTTTTGTTCCATAAACTCGCTGAAGAGAGGTGTTTTTTCAGGAGTTTCAGTGCCGTTGCTCATTGGTTTAACACGTGCTTGGGCTGATCTTTCTAATTATGTTCTGCTCATGAACATGGGGTATATTAGCAAATATGCAAAGAGCTTGATCTGCTTTTGACTTTGGAGCAAAGAACTGTCTGAGCATCTTTAAAATGCACTTAAATGTCTTCTGAATAACACTCTTTAGGTCTGTTGGGGTTAAAATGGATCTGAAATTGTTTCAGCTCACTCCATAGTTCCTGTTTCCTGTACCAAAATAACTTGGTTCCTTGGCACACACATTTTCTCCATCTCGTTAGCTCTTTCTGTGTATGCCTTCATGTAAATATTTCCTAAACGCAGCCTGTGGAGCATGGAACAAACTCAAAATGTGGGAGAGTTGTAGCGGTACTTTTCAGAAGGTGAACAAAACCGCATTTCTGGTCCTGCAAAATATTTGGGACGGAAGAAACAAACTGTTTCCCTAGAGAGCCCTGTGTGCCTAATCAGAAGGACCCCTGTTTCCATCTTACTATGATACACTGATTTACTGTCCTGGTTTTTTGTGTGTGTTTTTTCCCCCTTTTCCACCAAATCTGATGCAAGTACCTCTGTTACTTCTTCCATTCCTATTCTTCTGGCTCCTTGCAGCCCCATTTCCAAGCTGGCCATGTCTTCCTTCAGACCTTTGCCTTCTGGCCTGTGGCTCAGCTGTTTGCAGCAGGTCTTGATGGAGTG
>JAHREE010000166.1:20738-36324 GCA_033628505.1 Tringa tobata | reverse complement strand
AAATAAGCTCCTTCCTGCCCTTCCCCCCCCCCCTAATTAGTATTGGCATAAAGGTTCCTATTGAAAAGTTTTATTTAAAATTTGGAGGGAGTAACAGCTCAAGAAAAGGTCTTGTGTATTTTTTTTTCTTCTTGACTATTAATACAAAATATACTTTTTCTTTCCCCTTTGAGACATCTTCCAGCCTGTCTACCTAATACGTTGCTTTTTATTTTTCTTGCTAGTAGTTTAAAATGGTTTTGGTATACAGCTGTGGTGGCAGACTTGTGAACACCATAAAATTCACATCTGTTTCCACCTGCTTTCCATCAGCGTTGTCTAAATTGAACTCTCAATTTCTTTTTTCCTTCTTGTTCCGCTTCTGTTCAATCAATTCTTGCCAGCAGGAATTACCTGGAGAATGATACCTCTGCAGCTGCCCCAGCTCCCTTTGAACCTCAGGTTCCTGGAAACTGGTGTATCAGGGAGGGCTTTGCCTTTCTGTAAGCATCCCTAGATGTATAGGGCAGTAGTTTTTCCATCTGCACCTAAATTCTTCCCTTCCTTAAATTCAGCAAGCGGCTTTTCCGATGTTGAAATAAGACCTTTTGAGACAAAGATTAACTTTTTGTTTTAATATTTATCTTGTGTGCCGGAAGGTACAAATCTGGCAAAGAGAACGTTGGGGTTTTTTTTGCAGTGGGCGAAGAGCCTGAGATGACTTTTCATTCTGCTCTTTGTAAAATGTAAATTACTGTCAGGATAACAACAGGCTGTAATACAGGGTTTGGTATTTTTCCATGCGCATCGCAAACCGCTGCGGTGTTAATTTTCCTTCTTATCTGGGGCTGCTTAACATCTCAGGTTTTTTTTTCTCGTATGCTCCAAACTGAAGTTTTTGGTTGAAGCGGCTTGTTTAAGCAGCCAGCGGATGTTGGCAGCAGGATGCTCAGCCAAATTCTGTGTTTTATGGCTGCTGCAATAAGGCAAATCTTTTAATACCAACCTTTTCCAGCACAGCTGAAGCACGGCTTCTATGCAGAGCCCCTGTCTGCTGAGACAGAAAACGTGGCTGGATGTTTTTCCAGGAGTTTTGTGGCTCCTGAGCTGTCACACTGGCTGGTTGGGGGCTCGGTGGCTGGCTCCAAGGTAGCTGGATGAGCAGAGTGTCCCTCAGTTTATACACAGATTTATATGCTTTTCTTCTGATAGGTATGTGCAACCAGGCATGTAGGTTTGCATGTATTAAGTATATTATTAGCAAAGTTCTTAAGGTGCTTTTTGCATGACTTCTGCAAATTACAATGCAATTACCTAGTTCCTACTGTTGCCTTATTAATTACCATGATGGACTTAAACTGATTTGGGAAAGGATGTCTCGCAGAGGATTGTGCCCTTTTTTCTTTCTTTTTTTTTTTTTTTCTTTCTTCCAAACTGTTCATCAAGTCTCCATCGCACTTGATCATTAATCTTTCAGGAAAATAGTGATATAGTGATGGTTTGGTGCCAGGTTCTTATCTCTGGAGAGTAAAGATGAAAACAACTACTTTCTGCTCTAAATAACTCTCTGAATTAGGAGCCGTTCAATTCAGCTCTAGGTAAATATTCATGAAAATGCCCCCTTCTTAAAACAGGGTCATTTGGAAATAGTCATGTTCTCTTGCAAATATTGTAGTTGATTTTGTTTGCAGGTTATTTCTATTAGAAACTTGAAGAAGCAAATAGAGAGTAAATACTATTTGAAAATAAGAAATAATAAACCAGCTATATCTTGTTTAAACCATTTACAATAGCAGGAGTGTGTTCCATTTTATATTCCTTTTTTGTATTACTGGGTAGATTATTGGGATAGATGCTCCTTTAAAATACTAATGATGATGATTATAGAATGGCGTGATTTAGAAAAGCATTTGTTATGGGATAATTGTGAACAATGAGTTGATTTATATGCTTTGAGTTTCATTTCATATAAAAATAAATATAAAAGAAAAAACAATCTGTTTACCTGCTATTGCACCTGTGAATGATATGGAAAGAAAACTGCATAATAAAATAATGTAGAAGTTGCTGAAAGCCTGGCATGTGTGTGGGAATGGGAACCTGCACTGCATGAATAATTTTTTTGAGTTATTAGAGTGACGAACATCCTCTTGCAGGGAACAACAGAGTAACTTCTTGTAGCTTTGACAAAGTATTTTGAGTACCGACTAATTTTCAAATGTTACAAACTAAGCTTTTTTTTAACTCTTTTTTGAGGACGGATGGAATATTTCCTGATGCAAAGGTGTGTAGCTTACAGAGCATGGTGGAAATGCTCTCATCAGTACACAGTTTGGGTTGCCAGAGGCTTGCTCCTGTGGCCAGCACTCCTGATGGGCAGCTGGAGGTGCTTTTCTCTCATGCTATGCTCTTTGTATGTGAAGTCTCATTTTAACTAATTATCCTTAACTAATAATACCTATTTTGGTTACATTCAAGCGTGACTGAGTTATTATCCAGGCCCTTCTATGGAGATATTTGATATTAAGATGCTTAGATATGGCAGAGATGAAACTCTTGTTATTGATGTCCCTGCCAGCGTGTTTTTCCTCTTAATGGATGTATTTTGCATCGTCGTTAAAAGGGTTTGAATGACTCAGTGGGCCTCTGAGCTTTAATTTCTCTGATATTTCTGTGTTGAAGGGCAGAGGCTGTCAATCAGTTGCTTCAGATATACTCTTAGGCTGGAATAATGCTATTAAGCTCATACATATCCAGAGTTTGTCCACGTTGTATATAACATGTTTTGGCTCTTTTTTGGCTCAACATGTTTGGCTCTTTTTCAAGAAGATGTGATCCATTAACGTATTTTTCTTTGAAAACCTTGTTTCGTATTCATATTTCAAAAAGATAAAACTCTTTTGAATGCGTAAGCTCTGCAGGTAGCTGCCATCTGCATGTATACAACATGTTTTACTGCTTTTCCCCCAAATTGACATCTAATGGATTTTCTTACCCCCTGTACTGCTCCTTTGCTGTCGTTTAGACCAAGCTTCCCGGATCCTTCTAAAATCCTTAGCTGTGCATGATTCCCACAAGAGGAGCTTGTTGGTTTTTTTTGCTGAGGGCCCCTAAATTACCAGGGGAGGTCTGAGCTGAACCACGTCTGAATTCCTTCTGGTCTCTTGTGGGTATTCTTATAAACAGTCCACTTGAAAGGCTGACTTCATTTTATCGAGGAGAAAGCCTCATTTTGCGCCTTGGAATGAAATAAATGGCTGAAATTGTAACGCTAGTTGATATGACTTTTATTATTCTTTCTTTTTCAGCAGGCAGTTTGAGAAGTGCTGTGTGCCTTTGTTAGGAGGATTTGGGGACCTGTGGGGGTGGCAAAGAGCAAAAGAGCAGCACTGAATCAAGGCACGGCATAGAAAGCGTATTCTCACGCCAGGGCAGAGGGAGGGAAGGTGGAAATCAGGTTATCTTCTCATCTGGTCCACCTTGGGAATTACCGGCTTCTTGCATTGCTGAAAGCAAGAAGCAACGCAGATGTAGGGTTGGGTTTTTTTTTTCCTGATGGTTTTTATTTGCATGCGTGAGGAATTAGAGTGACAGTATGTGGAGTCAAATTAAATTTCTCAAGAGCGAAAGCAGCGGTCCAAGTCCCTGTCGTCTTGCAGAGAGCACTTGAAAAGTCTGGTCTGCATCCCATCCTGGGTCCGTACTGAGGAACTCTGATGTAAAGTAGCCTGTTTTGTTGAAATAACCTCAAAACAATCAAAAGCATAAAAAACATCTTAAACCTTAATGAATTGAATCTGTGCCGTATATAACCTTGAGGTGTACTTTAAAAGCACTATAGCACAGGCATAATATCTCCGAGGTTGTCTGGCTGGTTTCGGACTTCTGAAGCCCTAGTTTGGCTCTTTTTCAAGAAGACATGATCCATTAACATGTTTTTATTTGAAAACCTTGTTTCATATTCATATTTCAAAAAGATAAAACTCTTTTGAATGCATAAGCTCTGCAGGTAGCTGTCATTTGCATGGCCTATGTTCACAGTAGAAAGTGGTTCAACCCATAGAGGTGGAGCTGCAGAGTGAGAAATGAAGGACCGAGAACCTGGTGTAGATGTTTTAGGGGATTTGCTTTTGGTCTATATACAGATTTAGCATTTTCAGTTGTTCATTTGCAAAGGTTGCCTTAGGAGTTTTTTGCAAAATGTCATAACATGGTGGTTATGCTGCATTAGCAGATGGATGAAGTTGAATTTGACAGTCTGAAGGGAAGATTGGAGGGTTCACCTGAGCGTGACTCACTGTGTGGTGAGCACTTTAGTTGTAGAGATTGAAAGAATCTCAGGAAAAAACACATCAGTGGTTTTGTTGCACATTTTCTGTCATAACATGACACTGGCAGAGGCACTTGCAGAGTGAGCAGGTTGTATTACATGCCAGTCTCCCAGAGAAGGCTTGAACTTTTGAGTTCTGCAGTCTGTGTCTTCAGAACTCCTCAACTTCACAAAGTGGCCTCAAGGAACTCCAAATTTCCAACCCCAATGCAGGCAAACCCAAAACTGCATTTCTTATTGCATGCACACTAATTCCATAACTTTGGAATTTTCCATTTAGTCACCAAAGAAATGAATTAGTGGTGGTGTTATTCCTGTAACAGTGGTGCCTCCTCTAGTGAATACAATGGCCTTTGGTATTTCGTTAATACTCAAAGACAGTGCAGTATTGTACTTTTGTGTGCTCCAGTTTGTATAATTTAATAGAAAATATAATAAACTAAGTCAGAAATCCTTTCACTTCTTGTTTGCATTTCCTTTCAGTTTTATATATGGGAGATATTTCAAGTAGCTGTGTTATTCTTTGGTGTTTTATAGATGTGAAACTTGTAGCCAAAAGAGGATGTTGCAATCACATGACATCTATTTTTATTTCAATACTGGCTGTATCTAAAATTATCTACAAAAATAATTACAAGTTACAATTTCTGTAATTTTTTTTTTTTTTTATTTCTCTGCAGATGGACTTTATCAGATTTTTAGGGAAAATTTGGGGTTTTTTTTCCAAGGAAGTACTCATTGGAGCATTGTGTGGTTGGGCTAAAGTTCACATGCTATTAATGAGCTCGGCTGATGGACACCTGGATAAATCTTGTCTTTTTTTGCCACAGGTCCAAGGACCTAATAAAGGAAGCGATCCTTGACAATGACTTCATGAAGAATCTGGAACTGTCTCAGATCCAGGAGATTGTGGATTGTATGTATCCCGTGGAGTATGGCAAAGACAGCTGCATCATCAAGGAAGGAGATGTGGGTTCCCTGGTGTATGTCATGGAAGGTACAGTTTAAAAAGTTGATTTTTTTTTTAAGACATACAGAGACAAAAACATTATTTCATGGGAAAAAAATGTTTCAAAGAAAGAAGTTAAAGATGTCTAAATACGGTTGTTGAAAAATTGTTTAGACTACTCTTGCCTGGAAAATTTCGGCCTTGATTTGGGTGCCTCCCTGTATAAAGAAAGAGGGTGAAAACTGTTAACCTTATACTTAGACCCATTGAAATAAACCTCCACTAAATATAGGTGTTTGGCTTTGAGGCAATACCAATGGTTTGCTATATAAATTAGGGACTTAACAGGTAATAATGGTATTATGGAAATGGGAAATGACTGTTAAACAAGGAGAATATGGTTGTGGCTTGCTACCTTATCGGGCAGTGTGAGGACAAGCTTATAAATGTTGATAAAATACATGGGGCTCCCTGCAGAAGCAATGCATTGTATAACAGCAAATGGTATTTTTCTGTCCTGTGCACAAAATAAGTGTAGCATCTGCAGTTCAGCACATCTGATTTGTCACAGTATGTGTTGTGGCAGGATTTTGTTTTCTTGGTGGAACAGGAGAGCAGTGGATATTCTGCTGTTCTTGGGAGCCATCAGGTTTCTGAAAATCTTTTAATGGGATCAGTGTTGCCAGTGCTCTGCTTCTCCAAAATGTTAGCTATTTGCATTTTGTATCTTATTCTTTCCAAGTTCTTTAACTCTTCACATGTCAAATTGAGCATATTTTACAGACCTGTTTTCTTTTTAAAGGAAGCTCATGCTTCTCTGTAGGAGTTACTAAGCTTGATCAAACCTTGTGTCCGTCTACAACAGCAGACCTCTTCTGAGAGTGACTGATAATGAGTTCTGAGGCAAATGTCAATGTTTTAATTCAACTGATGCAACAAGTGAATTCTCAGTTTGATTTGGTACAATGTGCATCGATAGATGCTTATAAAATTCCTCTTGCTCCTTACCAGAAACATCTGGTAGACCTGCAAGCATTTTAGCCAAGTAACACCTAAGGGGGATGGAGGTTTCTCACTTGCCCGTATCTTTTGAGCAAATATGGCAAAACTGCAGTTTATGGGTAACTTGTGTGTTTATATCTATATGTACGTGCTAAATGAATTTCTTAAATTGTTCTTTTAAACAAAAATATTTTCAAGGCAGTAAGCCATCCTTTAAACGTGGTTTTCTGCCAAAATCTTAATGCTGTAGAGTTGCAAATGCTCTTCACTAGTTTCCTAAAGAGCAAGTGCTCTTTCACTAGCATTTCCAAATGCTCTTCCCCTGTTCCCAAAGGACAGCCTTAATGTTTTGTCCTTTTAAGGTTAAGGCCTTTCTCAAGGTTAATTTCCTTCAGCTTTTAATATTTTTAAATTTTGCACATTCAAATGCTATTCAAATGCATGGCTGGTTTTGGATGTTGTGTTCAGTGTTGTCCCTTGATAAACCCCACAACAATAGGACACTGTCAAAATCAGTGTATATTTTCCTGCTGCCATTCTTCAGATTCTTTGGAGAGGATTTTTGGGGAGATTTACAGGCAGACCTATTCCCACCACCATTTGGAGTTTTGAACACAGCTCGCGTTCTGGTTTGAGTGACACGGGATTAATTTCTCTTTCAGTAATTTTACTTTTTGGTAAGGTCTCTTCTAATGTTTGGGAAAACTGCACTTCTAGAAAACTCTAGCACCTGAATTTGTGAAAATATTTACTTTATAGCCAGCTATGGTATGTGGGTTTCAAGGTCTCAGTGTTTTTGAGCTCACCAGGTGCAGGGATGAGGAGGAGCAAGACCAGGGCATTGACCCAAGCTTCCAACAGGAGTGTTTCATACCAGTAATGTCATATTCAATATAAATTAGAAAGTTTGCTCAGGATTTTCTCCTCTTCTGTGGTGGCTGTAATCCTGAGAACTTCTTGCCCCAGTGGCGGACCTCGAAGCCCTTCCCTTCCTCCCGAAGCCATGGCAATTGCAGTATGTGACATTTGCTGTCCCCTGCTGGGGGTGCACAGCTTCCCCCTGACAGATGGGCTGAGCATAATATGTGTGTATTTTGCATTGGTATCAGGATCAATATTTTTTAGAATTATTAATGTTAATTATTTAGTCTTATTCTATTAAATCTGTTTATATTTCAACCCTCAGGTTTCCTTGTTTTTTCCCCAACTCCCCTTCCTGGGTGGGGAGGGGTCATGGGTGAGTGAATAATTGTCTAAACGACAATAAATTGTTGTGGATTCCTCAAACCATAACAGCTTGGTAGTAAGATGACCCTTTATTATCTGGTGATGCACTATTACTGTCACTTCCTTGAATGTTTCAAATTGTTGGTTCAAACTCTATCGCCAAATTCTTAATTCTTGTCTTCTAAAACAAATGTTTGTCAAAGAAAACTTTTGCATCTTTTGGGCATTTTAGCTTAAGCTTGATCTTCTGGCAGCTCTCTGTATGAGGGCATGACTTGGCTCTCCCCCAGTCTTCAGCTGGTCTTGTAACTGAATTTAAGATTATTTAGATAGCTCTGCAAATATGCATAATGCTTTACAAACAGAATTATGAAGGGTTTATAGTCTGTAGTTTAGACATAATGCAATGAGTGATGATGAAGTAATGGAAATGGAAGAAGACGTTATCAGATGGGTTGTGTTATGGTTATGAGAACAGGCTCACTAACTCATTTGGGCTTATCATTCTGTGTCCTCTCAGTTATTAACACCTCCCATAGCCCCCCAGTTATAAACTTTACTCTTTACAAAACTCTGCTGGAGAAACCCATCTTTGAGTATTACTGAGAAGCGTTTTATTTTCACAAAAATCAAATGAATGCTGCAAGTGTTTCTTCTATTAATTCCCCTTTCTTTCCTTGCTTGGACTTATAGCCATGATTAATATGAATGAAAATTACTCATGTAGAGCATTTGATAACCAATACTCTTATGCTTGTTTATAATTTATGATTCAGTGCTTAGATAGAGCCTCTTACCAGAAGGCTGAGTTATATATTGGTGATGTTTCCTTAGACTAATTTTAAATAATAATTTAAGTAGGATGGATTTGAAAACATCCATCATTTTCACTGTTACTTTTCTGCGTTCTCATTTATCATGGTGAAGCAGTAGTAGTGTCTGGTTTAATTTTCCCCTCTAGACATGAGGACTCTACTAGTCCTGGCGAGACTGGATGTTAAAATCCATGTATGTGTGACACTTGCTGAGCTTGGTGAATCTTAAAAATCCAAACTCTTTCTTCTTCACCATGACTTGGTAATGCTTTCTGAAGGTGATTTCAGGTTTGCTACGTTCCTTGGGTGGGAATGGCTGTAGGATTGTACCTCATTAAAGAGTCAGGAAAAGGCTTGACTCCACTTTTCCATGTTCTCTTTGGTTCTAGCAGAAAGGAAATGTCATGCTGTCCATGACTGGGTTTACATGTGCAGTCATTTTTATTTGTGTGTTTGCCCAACCCTACCCATACTAGTAGGCTTTACTCTTTCCCCTCCAGTCATGTGCTCCCATGCCTTTGATGACCGAGTAAAAACTTTGTATTCTTTGTCCTATTATTCCATGTCTTACATCAGATTTCCTGCCCTCCCTGTAGTTCTTTTTGGTATCAGGACCAAGAGCAGCACTCGTACAAAACGGTTAGACTGTAGAGCTGAAAAGTTGGTTAATACAGTGAAGGTTGAGAAAAAATTGAGGTTATTGAAAACATAAGAAGGAAATTTTTCATACGTTCTTTTAGTCAACCTATTATATGTCAAACTGCAAAGCTGGGCAGCAAAATTAAAACACAGTACAAAAACAGGAGGATACTGTAAATTGGGATTTAGATGGGGAGAGAAGGAAACAGAAATGTTGTTGGAGTGGAAATGGTGAGATGCTATCGGAGGGAAATCAAATTGAGGTACTGAGTTCAAAAGGAAGATGTTCCCTCTATCTGCAACACGCTGGGTAGAGGCAAGCATTGAGTTTGGGAGGTAGGAGTGCCTCTGACATGTGCCATGCTTCAGCTGGACTGGATCTTGTTTCATTGGTCCCAACAGGAGGGAAATACCAGTCAGATTGAGGAACTCTCAATCTAAACACCCTCTGTCCTGAACTGATGTGGGAGCTCACTTTTCGGGGTGTTTGCGTAGAGTAGCTCTTAAATTTTGCAAGGCTAAGGGAGATGTGTCATTAGTCTCATCCTCTGAACATAGTAACTGGTAATATGCTCAATCTCCTCTAAAGGAGGAGGTTGTCTCAGTCCTGGTAGACTTCCTGAGTGTGCATCTGGACTTTTTGGACTCACTCTGTATTTCTCAAATCTGAAGAGTTTTGTGCAAAGACTTCGTTTAAAAAAAAAAAAAAGAAAGAAAAAATGAAAAGAAAAAAAAAAGAAAAAAAATCTTTGATCTATAGGTAGAATATAACTCCAAACTAGCCTGGTTTTCTGGTGGGCTCCTGCCTGGGCTTTCATGAGATACAGCCCTGAGGAGCTACAGTATGAGAGTTGTGCTTGTTGGAGACCCCTTCTGGGTCCCTCTCTCTAACTTGCCGCACGAAGGCGAATGGGGTCCTAGCATGAAAGTGCTGTTTCTACAAGGTCTGAAGCTTTAGAAGTAAGTACGGGTTTGGGCTGAAGTTGGGCTCTGGGCCTGCAGTGAGAAAACAACGCTGTCAGTCAGGAGCTGAAGCTGAAATTTCTCCGCAAGCAGAATCCCAGATTTAGTTCTACTTTGCTTTTAGTTTTTGCTTCTGTGCTAACTCTAGCAGTAGTCTGTGTCTTCCTGGCCACATTACCACCTCTTGGAAAATGAAGGCCCCCAACTTACCTGTTTTCAGACCTTTGGGACTGTTGCTAGCCCCACCATATCCCAGTCCTTAAAACACTGTGTTTTTCTAGCATCATCCTGCTTGTTTACTTAGTTTAGTCGTTTGAGGTAACTGGATCTGATGGATTTGTGGCACAGACCACTTTAGAAATGCTTTATGTATTACATGCAGGTAGTCAGGGATACACTTGTTGAGTTAACAAAATTCATTAGGTTGATCCCAATGTATTTCTTCCAGAGTGGAGGGAAACCCTAGTAGGAGGTAACCACAGAGAGGCACAACAATCTGAAGGGCTCCATAAAAGCCACTCTTAGATAGGTGGCACCATGGGAGAGAAGGTAGCTTCACCATCAGAGCCCAATGAAAAGAGATCTCCTTATGGCTTCATACCTTACCTGACCTCAGGCAGAATTTTTTTGCTAATTACAGACTCTTCTTTGCATTTTAAATGTTTGCCTGTTCCTTAGCAGCAGTGCTGTCATCAGGTATCTGTGATCACAAAAGTGGTAACACAAAGTAAGTCCTGTGCCTGTGAAGGGTTTCTCAGGACAGAGACCTCGATGAGGATGTGGAGAGCTGTTGGATTTGGGCGGTCGTAGCGCCCTGTGTTTGCTCAGCAGTGTTTTGTACAAGTTGAGCATTTCTCTTCCCCTCCAAAGTTTTCCCGTAAGCCCTACAGGAAAGAAGCTGGTTATAATGGAATCTTGAGGCAAATGGCATGTGTCCATTTGTCTTGGGTGGTTCTCATGAAGTGTGGAAGAAGGATTTATATGAAGCCCCAAGGTAGGAACTGGTACTTCCTCAGGTTCTGAAATAGTTTGGGGCTGGGAACATCCCTTAATTCCCCTGTGTTCATTAAGTAGCAGGAAAACCCCACAACTTTTGCATATTAACTGAATTGGGTAAAGAGATGACCCTAATCTCTAGCAGCACAAAAAAATAATCTCTTATAGCTGTGCTTTGAAGGTGGAAATAACTAATTTGTTATATAAGCAAATACTCGTTAGGGGCTGACATTGCTAGAAGCATTAAACATACATGCTTAGATCACCTACAGAATTAGTGGTCCTGCGGGCTGATGAGGCTGGTAGTGAAAAGGGGGATGAGTGAAGCTGTGGCTAGTGAACTCGTGGTATGGCATCTGAACTAGTCTGTACTGACACTCTTGACTCTGCAGGTAAAACCATTTTGAGACTAAAGTAAACTTACCAGAAATATTACCTTTCTTATGAGAAAGTATATTGCTCTAAGAGTGATTCAACGGATTGTTTGTCTTCAAATTGAAGTTTCTTCTGGAGCCAGAAAAGTTTCTTGCTAGTTAATCATATTCTGCTTCTAAAATTAGTGCACCATCCCCAGTTTTCTTTAAGGAAAAAAAAAAAAAAAAACAAAACGTGTTCCAAATTCTAGTTTTTGCAGGTTTGCATTTGTTGACTTCTGTGTCATTATGCCTTCTTTGGGCATAACATTTCTAAAATTTTCTGAAAGTCCTTAAAAATGTGAAAACCTGGAAAGGTCTCTTTCAGAGAGATACATCTAGATCTGTACTGTGTTGACAGGTTTGAGTTATGTGTGGGTGTTACCTCACGCTAATGAGGATAAATGTGATATCCCACATCTGAAACCAAATGTTTCCTCTTGTGCTCCCTCCCTGTTTGAACCTGTCAACTGCAGTACATCAAATCTGATGTGTGCATTATGAAAGGAAAAGACATCAGCAGAGCTGTAGATAAATCAGGTGACAAGGTACAAGTTTTAGGCTTTCATGTGAGTAACAGTCATGCTGTTATAAACAGATGTTCTAATCTTTTTAGAAACTATATTAATAGGTGTGAAGAGTCCTCCTTTTATGTTTGTTGCTATTCCCATAAAGTATGGAAGAAATAATACACTGAGGTCAAAAGACTTGGATTAACTATTTTGTTGCTCATGATTTTGTATTGGCAGTGTTGCTGTAACATCCTCCCTGTTTGTCTTTCTGCAAGTTAATATTGAGGTTGTGCTTTTGCACCACAGCTTGAGAACCTGCGTGAAGAAAAATAGCTCCACCAGTACCCTGGGGGGTCCTACTTCTAGAGGCAGGAAAAGGGCAGAAGCAGGTTTTTAAGAACCCATGTTGAGAAACAGCCTACACTTCCCCAGCCCTTGTTTTAGTAGTTTTCCTCTCTTCTTAACTTTAATTTTATTTTGGTCTTCGGTCATGGAGATTTGCGTTTTATTTTTAAAGGATACTTTGTTCTTTGCTTCATTCTTGGTAGCTTCTCCAAAGCAATGAACTGCACAGTTGTGACTTCCCATGGGAACATGGTTTTTTGGGAGTCAAAGATGTCTTGAGAAGGAATGTACTCCTAGAAACTGCAGGATTTGTCAGGATGGCAAACTTGGTGTTGATAAGGGAAGACAAACAAAGTCTCAGTAGACATTTGAACTACAGAGAGAAATGCATGAGGTTGTAGAAGGCCTCCCATCAGAGGCAGCACAGCTTTCTGGTCTCAGATGGATAAACTCCTCTGAGCAAATCCTCAGTCTCTGGGGATTTTTGCTGTTGAATCAAAGCCAAAGTAGGCATATTGATACTGTCTGTGTTCCTCAAGACATCACCTTGTTGCCTCCTGTGGGTTATCACAGCCTTTGCCCAAGTTTTGTTACACGCTAAGACTTTATCATCATTCTGTTGGCCATCTCACTTCTCCTTGTTCTCACTTTGGAAGGTGAGCTGGAGTGCATCACCCTCTTCTCTCCTGTTTGATTTTTCCTAACTGTGTAGCTCTGTGGTTTTTTCCCCCTTACTGGACAATGATCCCTGAAGAATCTGGGATGCTATGTGCAGTCATCCACAAACACTGCATCCAATCTGTCTTCGTATCACCCTCCCTCTGACCCCTCTTTTGTCTCTTTTTATGGACTACTCTGATAAGGATATGATTTGATAGGCCATAACTGCTCTTCTAGGCCTAGGGTCTTCTGAGTCAGTTCCTTCTCAGAGAAAGGCTTTGGTAGGACTGATTCTTCTAAATGAAAGAGAAATGGAGAACAGAAACCCCATTTTGGATTTAAGTAGGCTAAATGATTTTGTTCCCAAGTGCAAGACCAGAATAGCAAAATGGGGGCAGTAGTACTGCCACCTCAGTGGAGAGAACACTTCGTGTCTCTTGACCTGTACCACGTCTATTTTTATATTGCCATACACTGTACTTGCAAGAGGTCCCTTACTTCATTACAGTCTGCTACTGTTGTCATTATCCATGAACTTCTCCTGGTCTCGTTGGTATCCACCAACACTTAGGATAATCGTCATTCATCTCAAAGAAAATCATACTGAGGGGTTTGGTTTTGTTCCGGCCATCCTCCAGCTTTGGTGAAAGGATGCTAGCTGGAACAAACTTTATAAACTTCTTAGTCTGTTTGTAATTTGTTTAGTCTCTGGGGCTAAGAGTGAATTTGCGATTAAATCCAGAGACATTGGCTGAACTTGGTGTCTGCTGTTTCAGGTCAGCGTCACGCTCTGAGAGGAGAGAGGGAGTTGAGCCTGTGCCAGCTGCATACTGGGTTTTGTTATGTATGCCCAGATGGTATCCTTGCTTGACATCCTCCAAACTGATGGTCCTTCAGACCACCATGAAGTTCCTGCCTTTTTGGTGAAGGCCCAGACAGTTTTGAGTGTTCTTTCCAAATATATTCCTGATAATGTAGCTAGATCCTCTGATACATGTTCCTACCTTTCTGCATCCCCCAAGGACAATGGGGAAGGTAATAACTGCATCAATTGTAATCACGGCTTTTCTAACACAATTGAGGCAGTTCTCCTTTTTAGACTTATTCTGGCTTTCAGTAAGAGTATTTTGGGCTGTACCCAAGTCTCCAGGCCCCTTCTTGAGGGGTTTGGATCTGCTTTCCCAAGCAAACATCAAAAATAGCATCTCAGTGCACAGGTGTTAGATGGCTCTTGAGGCTGGCCTCAGTGTCCATAACGAGCACAGCACAGGAAGGAGTCAATTAGGCACTCGTGGCAAAGTGGGATTTTCTGCACAGCATGCCAACGACTCACTAGCCTCTGAAGAACCTGCCTTTCACAGGACTTTCCATTAGTTTTGTGAAAATGTACCGTGGCAGCAGTTTCTTCTTTGCACTCCTCTGTTTTATGTTTTAGGCTGTTTATTGCTTTTATTTTTTTCCTTCTTTATCCTGCTACTGTGGAGTTGGGCAGGGGTGAGATCAGGGTTTCTCCTGTGGTCAGGGATACTACTCCTCACTGGAATTCTGGAGGCTTCATAGGCTTCCCATTAGGGGAGACCTTATCACTCTCTACAACTATCTGAAAGGTGGGTGTAGAGAGGTGGGGGTCGGTCTCTTCTCCCAAGTTACAGATGATAGGACAAGGGGTAATGGCTTGAAGTTACACCAGGGGAAGTTCAGGTTAGATATTAGGAAATATTTTTTACTGAAAGGGTTGTCAGGCCTTGGAATGGGCTGCCCAGGGAGGTGGTTGAGGCACCATCCCTGGAGGTATTCAAGAGAGGAGTTGACATGGTGCTCGGAGACATGGTTTAGTGTTGGGTGGTGTTTTGTGTGTGTGTGTTTTTTTGGCTGTGGTTTTTTTTTTTTTTATTATTTTTTTTTTTTTTTTGGTTGGACTAGATGATCTTAAAAGGTCCCTTCCAACCTAGGTGATTCTGTGATTCTGATTCTGTGATTTTTTGTTTTTCCATGGAGGTAAGTGATTTAGTGGTTGCCATTCCTCTGGGAAATTTTCTATCACTCATCAATAATCTCTTCCCATATCTCCCATGTCCAGTGCTGGGACTGTTACATATCAGGGCAAGACCATTTTCTAAGGCTCTCTGGGTTTAAGAGATTCTCTAGGATTGATGCCTTCATTCCAAAGATGACCTTACTGCAGAGCAGAGTTCATGAGGACATGCTGGAGAAGGCAAAGGCAGAAATATCAGGTGTCATTCCAGGTAAGACATCTTGATAGCTGCCTGTTGGAAGCTGGTTTCTCATGGAGCCAGTGTTTTTGTAGGGCTTGAAGACTGTCCCTTGGGCAATGCAGTGGCATTGAAAGAGTATTCCTGGAGCTCCTTGTGGTACAAATGTGCACATGGACCAAAGGATTTCCATGGAGTTAACACACCTATTTTGGAGAAGATCAGATTTCTTTCTAACCCTTAGTTGATGCTTCGAGACTGTTTCATGTCTAGCCTCAATATTTGCAAGAATATTGGGTTATGTTAAGTTGGGACCTGCTTTAAGGTAACAATTTCATTATTTGGGGCATTGTTTAGTAATCATACTATTTTATCACTTGCCTGTAATTGCAGTCATGGCCCTGACTAGGCACGTGATGAAGAAAGACAACTGAGTACCTGTGTTTATACCAGCTGTGTACTGCCCTGCTTGGAAATATGCAGAGCACCTCACTGTAATTTCTTCAGAGGTGTTACCCTGAGATTGTACCTAGGAACTAGCAG
>JAHREE010000166.1:0-10903 GCA_033628505.1 Tringa tobata | reverse complement strand
GGATAAGGATGTTCCTTGAAGTAGCCCCAGCTCTGTCCTAGTTGGTAGAGGAGGACATACTGTGACATGTGAGAGAACCTTGAAGTGATTGTCTCCTTGTTATCCCACCCTTAGCACTATCAGCTCCGTGACCCACCGTTTTCTTACACAGTAAGAAGGTTCGTAGGAAGCACATGGTTATATGGGTTTGTCCTTGGTAACAACAGGATATATAAAGCCAGAGACATGACTTAGTTGACCTAGTTATTTCCTTCTATGACATTTATTTTACTCTCTTTGCTATGTGCAGGGTATTTAGAATGTCATTGACGGCTTCTGAGACTCTATTGTTGCTCGTCAATGGATGCCTTTTCTGCTCCCTTGAAAATTTTCAACTCTAAGCTTCTGAAAAAGGCAAAGCTTTAAGCACCAGAAAGACAATACATTTGATCTGCTCTTGGTGTGGATTAATAGCTACTATGTTTCTTTTGAAATACCAACATTTGCCCCCTATTTTTCCCCCGTCTCATTGGGGAAAACCATCTATCTACGATGTCTATCATTAGGTTAAGCCTAATGATAAAATTAGTCATAAACTTGAAGAGAACAGGTTGGGAGCAGGTGCAGACTTAACTGTTCAACATCATAGCTTCATATCAGGCTATAATGAGAAAAAAATTAGCTTTCCCAATGGCAGGCGATTGCTAATTTACTAAAATATTACTGCTGATCTCTCCAGACTGCTTTGATTTCTAACATCATTCTGTCATCCAGTCAGGACTGAAAGCTATGAAAACGCCCTGGTTTTCCTTGAAGTGATGCTGAAGTTCTCCATGTCATGAAAATTGAACAGAACAGAAACGAAGAAAAGAGGACTGAACTGATTTTTCTAAAATCGCTCATTGCTACCATGTGTCACAGCTTCAGTAGTTTAATTGGCAGTTACCTCCCCCTGGTGAAGGGAATCTCGCTTGCCAGATGACCATAACTTTAAGAGTCTGCTTTAAGAGTCAACCTAAATTAACTTCTTTGAGTGCTTAGAACACATCAGCTCTGTGAATTGTACCTTCCCTATTCTAGATGGTGAGTTCGGCGTAAAGTTTTGCTGGGGTGCTGACTTCAACCAGGCGTGCAAACCAACTATTCTTCAAGGCTTACCATTGCAAAAATAGGGTGAAAACTATTCTTTGCTGGTATGGAGAAAACAATTAAACTTAGCATCTGGTGAAGAACTTACTTAAACTGACGGCTGGGTTGTTAATGAAAGACCATGATGGTTTAAGCAAAGTGCCTCAGTTTTCTCGTTTAAGCTTAGTCTGTGGGAAAGGACGTACAGGTGGAGCATCTGTGGAGTCATCTGACAGAGAAGCCAAGTGCTTTTTATTCCTCTAGTACGTATTGGAGAAGGCTAGAAGTCCCTATATTATGGAATCTGGACACCTGCTTCTGCTGAATGAATTTTTATTGTGTATCAAGAACATTTCCACCCCTCAGGCCTCACACCTCTGTGGGTGACTAATGACATAGTAAAAAAAGAAAAGTGAAGGGCTGGGAAACAAGGGATCTTCCTGGCATATCAAAATGTAGGCAATGCACTTCTAATACCCTGTTGGACAGAAACGGTTCATGGTATTCTTTTTGCAGAAGCTTCATCCATCAGTACGTGACTCAGGACTTGAGATTAAAACTTTGTTCTGTCTGAATTTAAAGGCCAGTTACTGAAGAAGAAGAAGTGCTCACATCTTAGCTTCTACATCATTCCCAGGAAATGGGAATTATTAGTTGTAAGATCAGCTGGAGGGACTCTACAAATTAAAAACTCTGATAACAGAGTCCTTGTCAAGGCCACGTGCTAAGTAAATTTGGATTTTCATTTGACTTGCACAGTACCTATGAAATGTGCCAACCTCCTGTCCCGCAGCAAGTCCCTCCCTTCTGAGTGGAGAGGCAATATTGTTTGGACAGTGACACTTTGCTGTCTTTTGTATGGCTAGAACAGAGCAGTTTAGAGCATCATTGCAATCCATCAACTTTTGATCTTAAAATAAAATAAAAAAAACAACCTCCAGACCATTTCAACTCCAGACCAAACATCTGGCTGGCTAGGAGCAGTACTAACACATTTACTCCTTGGCTAACTGATCTCTGTCTTTGAGGATATCTACATTTTTCCTCTCCAGCCTTCCTGAATGACCTCCTGTCTGTAAGTTTGCCACATAGTCCTTGCTGCATGATTTTTCTTAATCTTCTGTTATATTCAAAATTTCCTGGTGCGATGGAGATTTCCAGCAGGAGCCTGCAAATGACTTTTCTCATACAGTAACCAAAGTATTGAATGTAGAAATGCACTTTTTTTTTAAGCTGGTAAAATTAGTTCTTTCATGAGAAATACTGATTTATGTACAGAGTGTATCAGTGCTCGATTTGATGTCTGACTTAGTGCTTTATTATTGTCCTTCATAGTAAAGTGTTTTCAGCACCGCCAGGGCTAGACCCTCCAGGCTCCTTCCCCTAGTGCCTATGCTGCAGGTGTTGGACTCAGCAGGTATCTCGGGGAGCAGTTTGCAGCACCCACAGATCCCCAAGCGTTTGCCTTTGTTGTGGGCTAAAAATTCTGCTCCGTAGCCTTGTGCTGCTGGTGCTTTTCCTGCAAAAATTAACCCAGTATTGTAGGCAGGGCACCCTCCCTATGGTTTGAACCTACTGCATTTAATTCTGCTTTCTATGAGCGGTATTGCACTACTGATGCAGACATAAGATTTCTCTTAAGAAAGATTTTGTAGGAGTAATAATTTTTTAGTTTACTTTGTCGTAGGCTTCGGGCCCCAGTTCTCAACCCTGAATGCCTGATTTGAGGTGCTTGAATATCTGCACAAGCGTTGTAGGGTTCCCGATGCATCCTTCCAGCCTCATTCCCCGCCGCTAACCCCGCTACCCAGCTTACAGCAAGGACTCCCTGCATCACCCCTTCTTGTTATCTTGGCAAGACACGTCTTCCTCTGTACCCAGAGCCTCGAAAACACAATGTGTCCTAAACTACTGTTTTTTGAAGCCAGCTGGAGAGAGAGGAAGGGGACTACGGGATCCACGACATGGCACTAAAACAGCATCTTGCACTTCCAAGTCCCACCCGGCTTTCCTGCAATTGCCCAGTGGTATTTACCAAAGCACAACCTCATTCTTACAGCAGGAGAGCAGCCAGATAATGTTGTTGACAAGTGTTAACAAAGATCTTGCAGGAGATTTTTTTTTTAAATCCTTTCTATTTTCTTCCTTCTGTAATTGTAATAGTTCCCCCCCTTAGCTGTTGTTGCTAAGCTGCCCTAAGAATTTGCATTTCAAAGCAATCTGAAACTGTCTTAATTTAAAGAACAACCTCAGCAAAAGCAATTCCATCACCTAAAATGGGAACAGAGCTGAAACAATCGCGGGTACGTTCGGTGTATTAATCATGCCAATGAACAACTATTTAGGCTGCCAGGTGAACCAGAGGAATCCATTTTAGAAGATGTGCAAAACTCTCCCATCAGCTACCCAGCGCAGGTTAATAACCTCAAAAAATGATTTTGTTTCACAGCCAACACAGCTAAGGCTTGCAGGGAGGGGAGGGGAAGGTAATGCTGGCTTCAGAAAAAAAGCAGTTGAAGCTCATCTTTCCAAAGATATTGATTCTTGCGCTGTGGGAGTCTGAAGAGCGGTGTAATACCGCGTGGGATGTCTTCTGAGTGAGTGAGGAAACCCAAGATCAGTAAATACATACAGCAATTGAGGAAACATGGCAAAGATGGATAGAAAGGGTCTTATTGAATACTGTAATTTAATGGCAGAATGGTATCGGTAATAAAGTCATTTAACCTGCTTTAGTCTAAAAGGAAGGCGAGGCTTGTAGGAAGAAAAATTCCATGTTAGATCGGCCGGTGCAGTTTGAAAGAGGAGCTTGGGGTACGGACTCTCTGGCCCATGTAGGTGCCCAGTTTTAGCATCAGCCTTGGGATGAACCAGAAATAGAATAGACATGCATGAAAGCCCTCGAGTGAGTAACCAGTGAGCAGGATGAAGGAGTGGGACTCGGTGGCATGAGCGAGTCCATCCTGCCTTGGCAAGGAAGCTGAAACTAAGTGTGATTCAGCAGAACGACGAGGGTGCTGCAAATCTGAGGGTTTACGTGCTGTAAATCTAGGGTCTCGCCAGCACCCACAGACCCTTGTGCCCAGAAAGCACAGCATTTTCCTAAAGAGCCAAGAAGATTCTATTTAACCTTAGAAGGATTAAACAAAATCTGATTGTCTTGGTTGGGAAGAGACATTTCTTTTTAGAGGCAAACAGGTTTCATGCAGACTGGTGAAATAATACGCTCAGGTTACAAGTATTGAAAGCATCTGTTTGGAGTGATCTGCAGACCAAGAATTAGTCAATGGCACCCTTTGTGAATAATCCTGAGTGAATGTATATTAGGCAATTTTCACAGTCTTTTCCTCACTAATGCAGGTAAAAACCCTCTGGTTGGTTTTGGTGTGCATTATTGGCCAAACCCTATGGAAGGACCACGCGGCTGAAGATTTTATTGTACTTCCAAGTTTCTTGCACTCAGAAAGAAGTCACATTTTCTCCTGCCGACTTGCACTCCGTTATCTTGGCTCCCTTTTATGCGTGGCAGACCGTATGCCAAGTCTTGTTTATAGTACCTCTGAGTGCTGACACACCTATCTGACACCCTAAATCAGCTCTTCTCTGGAAGAGGCGCTGCAGAGAATGGTTGCCTTGAACCGGCGAGGTCTGCAGCAGCGTGTCTGTGCTCTGCAGGAGTCTCATTAAAAGCCATATACAGAAATAAGCCTCAGGCTTGCCATTCACCTCTGTTTACCTCTTTTTATTACTCTAGCCTAATCTGCTGTGGCTCTAGGGCTGCGGTAGCTCTCAGTGATCAATTTGCTGGTGAACAGGTCCGAGGATGATGTGGCTGGCAAGACCTTGTGGGACTGCAAAGCCTTTCTCCATCCCATTCCTCGCCCCATCCCGTTGCATGAAATCCCTTTTCTTCTTTTCTTCGGTTTAGCCTGAGATGTGGGAAGGTGCTCTCACCTCGGTGACCCTCTCGGCCCTCCCACCAGGCCTGCTTGTGCAACGTGATGGTGATGGGCCACCTTGGATCGTGCAGGTGCTGCTAAGGGGACCTCAAAGGCACCTCCTGTGCATCTGTAACTTGGAAAGCTGGTCATGATCAGCATGCTCCTCTGCTCTCATGCAAAGGACAGTGTGTGTCCTTGCGTGCAAGGAAACCAAAGCATTTTCCTTGTTTAATGCATTTCTCCTTCATCCTTCCTTCCTTCCCGTTTCACTCCCGCCTCTGGAGCATGGGTTTCCCTGCTTGGGTCTCAACAGGGGAGTAACTCCAGAGGAGATGCAAATCCCAGTTTTCTGCAGCGAACAAGCAGACGACAGCATCTGCTTCACTTATTTGGATATATATATTTTGCTGTTTCAAGAACTGGTAAGATCACTTAGGATCCCATTTATTTCTGATCCAGTCTTCCTTCCCCACATCAGATGACTTACGGTTGTCCACAGGGTCCCTTTTGCTTAGTCTAAAACCACTTTTGTTTCTTTCATTCCTTATCCGCTTCAGATTTTTCAGTGGGTCGGGAAACAAACATTTCATTTAGAGGGAGAAAAAAAACAGGTGTAGAAAGGCATTTTCTTTTCTTCCAGCAATTTGAAGGTGGCACATGAGTCTGTCTTTGAAACAAATATTGATAGGATTAAAAATGCCTCCATCTTTCATATGTAAGAGAGAAAACCCATCCCTGACCTTTTAAGTACCTTTGTTTAGGTTTTGGAGGGTACTTTAGAGCAAAAGAAACCAAGATTTAAGAGGGCTTTGCTACTTATTGTGTAGATAAAGTAGCTGATGAGGTAAGAATGTTGCTTTCTCAGCCAAAAATAAATCCCACTGCACACCAACCTTGCACCTGAAAAGCTCTCAAAAGCAGCTACCAAAAAAAAATATTTATTGGAGGGTGATTGTTCTGGGACGTCTGATAACGTCACCTAATAATGACCGTGTCTTTTCAACCACAACAGCAACGTCACTGTGGTGATTCATCCCAGATTCTCTAACATTTCTGGCCAGCCTTGGGATGATTGGTTTTCTTCAGGCATCAAAGTAATTTGTAGAGGTGTTTAATAGCTTATTCAGATTTGAGTTGGCAGCAATTTCGTTCTTTCAGAACACATGCAGGATTTGCTTGGTTTGTGGCCTTTAAAAAAAGAAAAACAACAAAAAAAAAACCCCAAACAAGCAAAACCCATACAAAAACGAAGCCCCAAAACTTGTGGCACGCTGTAACCATATGTTTATGAGTTCACGTTTTTAAGTGGATTTGTATCCTGAACATGATCTAGCAGAAAATCTGTGCTTTGTGTGCTGGAGCTGAAGTATGCAGGCATTATTAGGCTGTTTATTATGGTTTTGTTTTTCTGGAAGATGATAATTTCACAAAACACAAGCTTTTGTCTTACGTGTTACCTGAAGTGCATCAAGGAGAGAGCGTGGGCTGCAGGGCTGGGGGTTTGGTGGTGGCAAATGGCTGTCCATCATCCCCTCGTTGCGCAGGGGATGTGTTGGGTTCACCAGCAAGGCTGACCAGCTGAAAACATTGGCTTTACCAGGAATGAAATTCAGGTCCTTGTACAGGAGTGAAACAAGGAGCTCTGTGAGCTCAGCTACCCAGCTCCTGCTCTTGTCCCCATCACCCTTAAACCCACAGTGCCATGGTGAGCTAAGGAGTCCCTAGTTGGGGATTGATGGCCCTAGCTGGCCCAGCGGTCCCTCAGTGCAGAAGCCATCCCTCTGTTCATGGTCAGGAATGTCACCTTTATTGTCGTTGCAACGTGCAAGTGAACAGAAGCTTTTCTACTGGATTCAATTACAGCTTCTGCAGATATTAAAAACCTGCCTGGATGCATTCCTGTCCAGCCTGCCCTAGGAGAATCTGCTTTGGCAGTGAGGTTGGACTAGATAATCTCTGAAGGTCCCTTCCAACCCCTACCATTCTGTGGTTCTGTGATTCTGATTCTCTTTTTGATTATGCCAAGTTAAATTATAACCTCCCTCCTGTTTCTCTGCGTTATTAGAAGTCTTGATGGAGCCTGGCATCGCTTTGTTACCTGAAACCATTCTGGGCTGCTTGTGCAAAGTGCTTTTCACTGAATTTCACTGCATTTTTTGGAGCTGGAAGGGACCATAGAGATCATCTAGTCCAACTCCCCTGCCTAAGCAGGATTGCCCAGAGCTAGAGCATGTTACTCAGGACTGCATCCAGGTGGGTCTTGAAGATCTCCAAAGAAGGGGACTCCACGACCTCCCTGGGCAGCCTCTTCCAGGGCTCTGCCACCCTCACTGTGAAGAAGTTTTTTCTCATGTTTGATCAAGTGTGGATTTTGGAGCATCTTCACGCTACTGTGAATAACACCTCCTATGTTTAGTCCTCTTATATTTCACACTATATTTGTGAAACCTCAAAGTTCCCAAACTTTGTGGATGAAACACACGAGGAGCTGTCTGTCCTTCTCTCCTCCCATCCCTGGCGGCTCTTTCAGATGCAAACGAAGGCAGAATCCCCAAACCAGCCAGCCCCTGGCTGCTGTTAGCATGCAAGTGCGGCAGTCACGGCTGGAAATTGGTATGATCTTCGTTTCTGGGAGCACTCAAGACAATGACCTCATCAAGCTTCAGGAGGATGAAGGAGGCATTGTGAAGAGAGACGGAGCCGCTCGTCCAAAATTGCATCTTCACTCCCGCAGGACGCTCGGCAATGGTACTGATAACCCCCAAGCAGGGGAGAGCAGAAAACCAGCCAGATGGAGAACTCCTGCAATGCGGAGGCATTATGCTGATGTAAATCTCACCAATTCAGACTTATTTTGTTTGAGAAAAAAAAAAAAAAAGATAGCTTGCCTTGCTAAATATCTAAAGTGTTCCCAACAAGAGAGGGTTCGCGCAGAGGGTGCACAGAAAATCTCTGCCCAGAAACAGTTTTCTAACTCAAATAAACCCCAAGAGAGCAAAGGCATGGCCTAAGCCTTACATTTCACCAGCGTGCCAGGTGTCTGCTGAAGTTTTAAATTAAGTGCTTAGTTCCTGATTATTCCGTAAAGCAGATTTACTGAAATTTCTGACATCGGGTTTTGAACCAGATTGCTCAATTATTTGTCTGTTCTGACACCTCTTTTAATGAAGTTTTTGTTGTAATTCAGCGTCCATGTGTTGAATTTCATTGTCTTTGCACCAAGCTGCTGGTGCAAAGACAATGAATGCGAACTCATTGCGTTTGAGTTGCTTTCCTGGGACTGTCCAAACTTTAATTTTCAATTTCGCAATTCTTTTGAGGTTAGAGGTAGTCGGATGAATAAAAGATGAAAAATTTGCTGGCTCTGTTTTTCACCCTTATGAATACTGCAGTTCGGAAAACTTTCAGCAGAAAGGTTAGTTGTGTTGGCACACCTTCATTTGTGCTCTTCAAATAACTCCAGAGCAATGACAGCAGAAGGCAGGAGGTAGTGGCCAACGTCGAGGACAGCTGGGAGTCCAGATGATGAATTTTGGGGCTCGGCATATCTGCCTCTTGTGCTGCAGCTGGAGTTTTGTGTTGTGTAAAGTCAAACAGCTCCTGCTCCTCCAGGATGTTTTGGAAGGTTTGAATGACACAACCCTTTTCTTTCATTCACTAAGGACGCAGTCAAACTTGGAGGAAGAAGACAAAGGGAAGATTTTGGTAGCGCTGAGTACAAGCATATGCTACAGGCTGCTCCGGTCCTTAGAGCTTCATTCAGCAGCTGAATGAACAAAGTAGTTATTTTAGTAACCTATAGGAAACGTGTTTGTTTAATTAATGAAAAGGAGACCACTTGACATTGGGTAAGAAAGCCAGAGTGGAAAAAAAGAGGCTCTCTGTTGCCACCCGTCTGCGTTGTGTTTGTGGCCAGGCTTTGCCAGCTGCGTATCGCGGGGAATTTACAGGGAAGCAAGTTTGATGCATCAGTGAAAATTCAGCACAAGAGTCAGTAATTTGGGCTGGTTAAGGGATGGGAATGCGGTCTCAAATGACCGGAGTGGCTGTTTGGTGAGTGAGCTTCATTGATATGTCTCCCTTAATGCTCCCATTACTTCTTGTATGGTTTTCCTTCATTCAGACTTACCATTTGACTTCCTTAAGTAAATGTGTGCGTTGATTAAATAACCTCCTACCCAAGTCCATCTTTTGCAGGAACTGGGGTTATAAATGTACCTGTTACAGTCTTATTCTTCTAAGCTAAGCTTTTTAGAGGCTGTGTCTTCTCCCACCCCTTTGTTCTGCTGAGGCCGTGTTTAGTGATTCCCAGCAGCCTCTGCTAATTTAACAAGCGAGCGTGATTGTGAATATCGAACAGCAATGGCTTCCGACAGAGTGACACCACAGATAATGCCACCTCTTTTCTTTTCTCTTCTTTTCCTTCGTTTCTTTTGACCAGAAGAAGGCACGGCAATGAACAGGGAGAGACTGCGTACCCTGACTTGGGTTTTTAAAAAAGTTTTTAGATCCTCAGGTTCTGGTTTTCCCATTGTTATTTGTCACTGCTATTTTTTTTTTCTTTAGAACCGGTTTTGTATCAATAAATGTTGTGTATTTCCCCAAAGGATTAGCTTTTTAGAGGCTCGGGACTTTTTGAAAGGTGTGTTTGTGTGCAATACAGATGGAACATGTTCTTTTCACGTTGTATTTATCCGCAGCATGTGCTGCTGCCTCCTCTTGCTGGGCACCAGCATCACCCCGGGACCCTTCCCACGGGGGGGCTTCCCAGCCTGGGCAGAGGCACAGCAGCATTGCACCTGGGGAGCACATCACTTCCCCCCTTTTTACCTCTCCATTTACCTTATCCTCAAGAATTTGAGACAACCTTGATCCACCCCGAATGGTAGTTGCATTTTTGGGTTTGGTCTTTGGGAATTTTATTATCTCCAGGACTAAAATGAACGCCCTTTGTGCTGTGAGTATCTTTCTGTCTGAAATGAAAACAGGCTCATTTTCCACAGGACCTAAAATAATTTCCCTGCTAGTTCTAATTAAGCAGTGTTTGCACTTGAAATCAGGACTGTTTATGTGAAATTAATGTTTTCAAATGTGATTAAAAAGCAAATAGTTGAATATAATCTCTGCAAACTAATGAAAAAGACTAAACTGGGATGGTTTAAACCAGCTTTGTTTACACTCCGGAGTTACTTTGTATGCATATTCACTGCTGGCTACACTTTTCCAAATTTAATTGCTCTTTTTCTGCTGAAGCAGCTGATAATCAGATTTACAGGTTCAGTTTAAAGCAACAAAATGTTATATATTTAAAAAAATTAAATGCTTGCCTCAACCTTGATTTTTACTTCCAAATTTGAGCCCGTGGTGAAGAAGCAACAGGGCAAGGGTTGTGTTAGTTGAGTTTGTGAAAACCTGCTTTTTCACCGTGGTGTGGTCTTGCTGGCTGTTTTAAGGACAGCTAAATAATTCCTATTTTTCCTGAAGTGCAGGCAGCTGCCTGTGTCTCCAGCCCCAGAGAAGCCAACGCACAGTATTTGTCTTACTGGGGTTACTGGTACCAGACCCTGTTCCTTCCTGGAACAGAAAGAGCAACAGTTTGGCCTCTGGAGGGTGAGAACCAGGAACATGCCGATCTCCTGCGGTTTATGTTTTCATTTAGCCGGGGAGCAGCAGCAGAGGGTTCACAGACCTCGATTGTTTTGCTGCATTCCTCTTCCCTCTCCTTTTTCAGCACAGAAGAGCCTGTTGGCAAAGGTCCTCCAACATCCCCAGCCCCAGACACACCAACAGGCTTCCTGTGCTCTGCAGGGGCAGATGGAGGCTACGAGCTCAGTGGCTCTGTTAGATTTGGGGTG
>JAHREE010000165.1:282828-311518 GCA_033628505.1 Tringa tobata | reverse complement strand
AGGTCTCCCCGAAGCCTCCTCTTCTCCAGGCTGAACAACCCCAGCTCCCTCAGCCTGTCCTCGTAGCAGAGGTGCTCCATCCCCCTGATCATCCTCGTGGCCCTCCTCTGGACCCTCTCCATCAGGTCCATGTCCTTCTTATATTGAGGGCTCCACACCTGCACACAATACTCCAGGTGAGGTCTCACCAGAGCAGAGTAAAGTGGCAGAATCACCTCTCTGGACCTGCTGGCAACGCATCTTTTGATGCAGCCCAGGATGGGATTGGCCTTCTGGGCTGCAAGTGCCCAGTGCCTGTTCATGTCCAGCTTCTCGTCCAGCAGCACCCCCAAGTCCCTTTCCTCAGGGCTGCTTTCTAGTTACTTCTGAAGCACAAAAAACTTGAAGGCAGTATTAGCTGCTGGTCTGATAGTCTGAAGTAAACTGCTTCTGTTCATCCTGATCTGCCCCTGGGTCTGTAGCTACCAAATTGCTCGATGAGCGCAAGTGGTTATGGAATAGCTCTGGCTGCTCTCGGAGGTGTGGTGTGGGGGTAGTATCAGAGAGCCCTGGCACAGTGCTGCAACTCCTGATTCTAGAAGCCTCACGTTCTCTTAGACTCATTTGAAATACGTTGGTAAATATATAATGTTGAGGTTGTGCTGCCAGGAGGCACCGAGGCATTGTGCCTCTGGTGGGCAGGTTTGTCAGCTCTCTGGAGACAGTGGCTGGTGCCTGTGTCAGTGAGCTGAGTGTGTGTTAAACCACTGTTGGAGTTTTTGCTTCAGTGCCAGTTAAAATTGGTGTATTTTTTTGCTTTTCCTATGACAAAGAGTGGAACTGATATAAAATAGACGAAGGCAATGTTATCAGGTGGTGTTAATTATGCCATACCTCAGCCTAGATGCTGTGATGTTGCCAAACTGCCTTGCCTGAGAAAACTCCTGATGTGATCTGGCAAATGCTTCAGAAACGGAATATGAATCAAAATCTTGTTCTTAGAGGCTTTTCACTTCCTTACTGAGTACATTTATACTTTGCAAAAAGGGCTGTTGTGTGTTAATCAACAGCTACCTCCTGCTACCTAAAACAAAGCTTTGGAAAGTATCTCTTTAACAGCTGAACCAGGGTCGTGGCAAAATTCACTTCACTGGAGAACAACAGGCAGAACCCAGGGTGAGGATTTTGTGGAACATGTGTCTGTGCAGGCTGTTGGTGCAAATTCTGCTGCTGCATTTGGCATTTTTATTTGAAGGCTTGCATTGCATCAAATCCAGGACAAAATGGGGTTGTTCCAACATCTGGCGTGAGTTTGTGCTTACAAATGAGGGGCTCTTGGATTTCCTCTGTGGTAGGTGTGCGAGCATGCCATCTGTCTGGGTGGGCATCCCTCTTCTGCTCTGTGTGGACAGTTGTGGCAACATCTGTCTGAGACTTCAGAGACTTGCTGGCTGGGATTCCACTGAACAGTGAAATATTTGTGAAATGCAAAATTTCACCCTTTGAGGTTCTGGACCCGGGGTGCTGATGGCAGAGGGCTGAGAGAGCATTAGCCAGCGTCACACTTGTGCTGATTCTGGTGTGTTGCAACAAAAACCTTTGGGTTTGCCCTTATATGGTAGCAGATGCAGGAAAGCCAACCATGTGGACAGTGCCCAGACTGACTCACCCTCTGGCTCAGGGATTCCTCACCAGTGAGACCTTGGTGGCAGTGAGGTGAGAGCACAGGGAGCAGAGGACATTGTGCTTGGAGAAGCAGCGATTCAAAGGGAGCAGTTTGGGAAGCTGCTTGCCCTGTGATGCTGGGAAGTAAGAATGGAGAAACTGTTTGCCACGTATCTGGACACAAATCCCTGCTGTCTCCTCCCCCATCCTCTGTCCAGACCTGGTGTCAGCGGTAGATATCCTGGAGTAGGGCACTTGGACAATGTTTCTTGCTAGGTGCTGAAGGAGCTCGCACAAGGAGTGCCACAAATGAGGAGACACAAAACTAGAGCACGGGATACAGGTGGGGGTTCCTCTGCATTGCCACATGTTTGCAGAACTGGTGTAGAAAGAGTGTGGCTGCCAAAAGTCAAATGATCTACTTAGCTAATAGTCACCAATGGAGTAGAGACCCAAGATCTTGGGATGAGGCCCGGTGTTTCCAGCTCTCCTTCCCTGACAGGGCAGAAAGAAGGGCCTGGAGGAGCTGCCTCTTTGATACCAGCACTCCCTTACATTAGGCTAATGTAGTTATATAGAAAAAAATATTTGGTTTCTGTTTGTGGCAGTGAGGGTTGGGTGGGAAGTCCACAGCCTATGATGCTGTCCTGTGCTCTAATTTGCAGTGTCTACAGGGACTACATGGAAAAGGAGAAAGAAATGTGTTGCCGAATGTTTGCCCGACTTGACTCTTCTTCCGGCTAACCAGAAATAAAGGTAAACAAGTTGTGAAAAAGGCTGAGGTTTCTAAAAACCTCTGTTGTCTGAGCTGTGTTTTCAGGTGGGGAACCTCCTCCTCTTCTGCATGAGAGGGTTTTGGAGGCAAAATGGAAGGTAAATGGGAGTGGGTGGAGGGGAAGAGATGGGATGGTGGGGTGAAACACTACTGCACTGTTGGCTTGGGGAATCTTTCCTGTGAGGCAAGCTGGCATAGGACAGGAACCTGAAACTGGCAGCACTTGAGTAAGTTTGGTTTTGTTGTTTCCTGTGCTGCTCATCCCAACTATTCCTTGTCAGAGCCAGGGGGAGAAATAGCTGTGTAGTCTTGTTTCTCTGCCAATTAAAAGAAACAAAAGAAATTGTTCCTGTCAAACTTAAGAATTGGATTTCCTCCTCCCCTCCAGTGTTCCTGTCTGGAGCTGTTGGAATGCCTCACTTCAGAAAAATCTAAATATTTTATTTCTGGGTTTTTTGAAATATTAAGAAACCTGTTTGTATAGAAAATTTCAAATAGATGTTTTGGACCCTTTAAAGCCTTAAATCTTCTAGCAAAATTGACGGGTTTATAAATGCACAAAGGCTCTTTGATCATTCTTTTCTTTTTTTTTTTTGTCAAAAACCTTTGAGGGGTGTAAGGGGGAGTGGAAATCTTTGCTGGTCTCTTGCCTCAGGGTAAACCCTAGGGAAAGAGTTGCAGAAAATGACAGCAGCCTTCTGTCAGAAAGCGTCACTGGCTCAGGATCATCAGAGCTTTCTCTCTCATGCAATGCAAGCAGAACTTCCTCTACCTGGAGAAGATGAGTACTGGCAGCCTTTCTGTCAACAGCAGTGCAGGTCTGGTATTTTAAGGTTGGCTCTTTGGTCTGTGCTTGTGGGGAAGATCAGGTGGTATTTGAGGAGGAGGTTTGATTGAATGGCTGCTTCCTAAAGCAACACACCCCTCTCCTGGCTGGAGCCTTTCCCCCTCTGCCTGCTCCGAGCCCAGCCCGGTGCTGAACTGCCTGGAGCAGAAATTATTCTGCCCTGGATTCAGGATGAGACTGATCATGTCTGTTAGCAGGTACCTACCCCCAGGCAAGTAGCTTTGCAAGGGGATTTCAGACTGATGTGTGATCCTGCCAGCGTGGGCAGGAAGTCTATGGCTCCGGACTTGGCAAGGAGGCTCCAATTCTCCACTCGCTGAATCTCAGAGCCTTGTGGTTTGGACTTGGCTCTTGTGTCTGACAGTTGGATGTAGCAGTGCCTCACCTGGGATGTGTCTTGTGTTGATCTGGGCATCAGCTGGACCGTCTGTGTGGTGGGAAGTCTGAATGAATGTGGTGGTCTGCTCGTTCCCCAGGCAGGTCCTCCCCTGGTAAGGTAGTGTGGCCTCTTTTTTCCCAAAAAGCAACTTCCAAAGTTGCTCATTTCCACACCGTTGGTGTGATGGCACATAGCTGCTGTTGTAAGTAAAACAGTGTCTTCAGTTAGTAGAGACTGAGAAGTACGAAGGGGAAGGGAAAAATGGAAACCTCTACTAGAGGCAAACTTAAAGATTGGGCTGAACTCTTCATCAGCCAGAGTTTCTCCACTGACTCCTATGGATGCATGCGACCAGCGCTTTCTTGGAGTTCTGCCTTACACAGCAGATGGACAGCTGTCAGTCAGAAAGATTTCTAACCTCCTTTGAAGGTGATTTTAGTTACAGTATTAAAATAAACTAAGTGTTCCAGACAAACCTAAATCACTGAGACTTACGCAAGAATCTACTGTTAATTCATTGCAAGAAAAAACCCTTGCTGGAGGAGCCTCTTGCAGGGCAGAGCCTTGTTCTAGCTGGAGGTTGGTTTGCTGCTGCATCTTGCTTAAAAACCTCATTACATATTCTGAGAGGAGCAAAGCAGTTCCAACTGGAGCTCCTGCTCTCTATCAAAGGCACTGCTAATTCAGTCAGGCTTGAGGCAGAGCATTCTTTGGTGTTTTCTGACAACTTTGTACAAGTTCAGTTCAGGGCACAAGCTGTACTGGGTCAGTCTGGCAGCCCTGCTTCATCCTTTCTGTCTTAGGTGTTTAGTGAGTATATGGCCCGTGAATGCTGCCTGTAGCTCATGTTTAATCATCCAGTAGAATCACAGCAGTTATGGAAAACTTTCCTATATACCAGCTGGCAGGCACTTTTTAAGTGTTGACCTGACCCATTGTTCAGCTTAACCAGCAAAATGACTGGGAACTGTAGTTGGGGCATTTTCTCCCTCCTGGCACCTCTACATCCATCCCCCTGCTTCAGAGCTCCTTCCCAGGCAGGTTTGCTGTACCTTTGGGTGAGTTCTGCAGTGGTTGCTCAGTTACGGGGACAAATGCTTCCTTTCTGAATATTGAATATTGTATACTGAATATTCCAGAGCTGTGTTGTGTGTTCTGCACAATGACACTCAAACCCAGACACGCTTGAGTGTCTTCATTCTTCCTGGCATTTCTGTATCCCTCTCCTTGTAGAGTCCAATTCCTCTAATTGCCACAAACAGTATCTTGCTCAGAAGAAACCGACTTCCTTTTTTAACAGAGTTTCAGGTCAGAGTAAATCATCTCTTTGAAATGCAAGGCCACTTGTGATGTTTCCTGGGGGAATTCAGAGGTACTCAGAGGTAGGAAATAGAAGTGCAAACACTTTTTTAAATCCATGTGCTCTAGTTCCTTGCAAACTCAGTGGCTTGGGTCTTGTGTTTACCCCTCTTCGGGTTTGGGTTCCTGGGCTGCCTCTGTACACTTTGTGTAGTGCAGACATGTCAAACCAGGTTACCTGGGATGTGCATAGCTGAAAGTCCTCATCAGTGTCCCCTAAAGTGCAGGATGGATGTGTTGAGGACCACTGGCTTATTGGAGCTTTTTGTTCTTTCTTGTTTGAAAGACCTGGCAGAAATAAATAAAATAAAAAAAAGGGAATTTTACTGTTGTATTGCTATGGTCCCTCGTGCCCATGAGAACTTAACCAGGAGTTGGGGACAAATTCCCTAGAAATGCCTGGATTCTAGGTGAGGGTTCTTGGTGATAGTTTCATCCCAGAAAGATGACTCTCTGAGTGTTTTTTATTAAAGATGGGCCAAAGTTGAAAGCTTGCCTCTCAGATGTGTATCAGCTCAGTAGCCAGGAGAAGTGGTCACAGTAGGAGAGCACACAGGGACGTGTTCCAGTGAAAACAGACAATGCTGAAATTCCGGCAGGAAACTATGACTCTGAGGTCAAACTTGAGATTGCTATGAATAGCAGGGTCTAGCAATTCTGAAGCCATTAATTGGTGAGAATTGGCTACAGAACTGTGGCTGTGTCACCAGGTAGAAGTGACTATAATTGGGCTTAAAATCAGCAGCAGTTGCCAGTTAAACTGACCTAATAAGCTGAAAGAGACTTGCAAATAAACTGAGAAATATGTGCATAACAGTCAAAACTCCTGCTTTGGGAAGGCTCCAGACTTTGATTCAACAGCAACTTGCTCTTTCCCCTCCTGCTCTCCCTTATTACTGAGCAAATCCAAAATGTGCCTACTGCTGATACTGTCCCTACCCACTGCGTGAAGCCCAACAACAGAGAACTAGCAATTTCACTTCTTCCTTTAGAGTATGCAAATTATCATACCACCGAGATGTCCTGTGCTGCGAAGGAGATTGTTAAGTATCTGTTTTATGCTGAGCATTGCTGGAGCGAGCAGGAAGGCTTGAAGGATGACTTAATTAAGCATTCTCCTTGTTAAGCAGAGGAAGGAGAAAAGCTTTAATAAGGTTTGGTTGCGTGGGGTTTTTTTGTTTGTTTTCCCTCAAGCACTCTCCTCTCCTATCCTCTCCTAGCATCTTCTTTTTGCCTTTTTTTTTTTTTCCTGCAGTTTGTGCCTGTGGTAGTACCTGTAGTACCTCTCTGGAAGTTTTGGTAGGTTCTGGTCTCTTGTAGACACTGTCACTGGAGAGATGACAGCACCACCTCTGCTGAGGGATGCCCTGCTTCCTGGCCATGTGTATAGGACACATGTCCCTCATTTGAATACATGAGGGGTGGCTTTACCCAGACCAAGAGGTCCAGCCTGGGCTTAAAAGTCAAAAGATGTGAAATGGAAAGGAGGGAGACCCATACAATACCTCTGTGCCCTACCCTGCCCATCCTCCCAGGTGTTGGTGAGGTGAGGGTTTTCCAGCCTCATCAGAGCACTGCGGTGGGGCCCAGCCCAGGGCCACCCTCTCTAGGACTTCACAAGTGGCTAAAACTTGGGGTTCCCCTTTGTAGGCTCAAACATGAACCTCCCAGATCAGGTAGGAGCAGGTTCCTGGCTGTGTTTCTCCTCGAGCTCCTGCCTGTCCTCCTGAGGCCACCCAGCACGCTTGCCCTGGAAAGGACAGGCTGAGCCCCTGGTGGATACCCTCCTGCAGGCTTTGATTTCTCAGAGCTTTTGGCAGCAGCAGAAAGATAAACTATGCTGCTGCTGCTACAAATAAGTGGGGGCAAAAAAGAGGCTGGGCTCTTTTTTCATTCTGATGATAATACTTGGTCTAACATGCAGGTGGAGTTTGAAGAGAATGGGCTGTGTGTAAGATGTTAATTTCTTTAAGAAGGAGTTTTGCCCAGCATTCAGAGTTACTGGCCATCACTTCCAGCAGCAAGGAGGTGTGTGGTTATTTTAAGGTTTGATCTGAATTATCATTTTTAAAGTCTCCTTTCTTCACCCCTTGTGTTTCAGTTGTGAGAAGCCGTGTGAAGCGTAAATAAAAACGTTTTGTTACCTTGAGCCAAGTAGGTTGTGACCAAACCAATTTTGGGTAGGAGCCTGCTGCAGGTGCTTGTGACTCATGTGGTCCCAGCACACTTGTGCAGGGAGCTGAGGCACACAAGTCCCTGGTGCCGCTTTTGGTCCTTGTGGCATCACAGTTGGTGGTGAGCAGCTCTCCCTGGGCTCCTGCCAAGCCAGGCAGAACTGGCGTGTGTGGCCACCAGTCCTGCTGGGCTGGGCTGCTCCAGACTTCTGCTGAACCAGCAGAAGAAATTTCTTTATCCTGTCTATTTCTCTTAGTCTTAAATCAGGGGATTTTAAAAGCTCATGCCTTACACAGCAAAGCAAAGGGCCCTTTTCCAGACTTTGGTGTTACGCGCTTGTTCTTCTAGTCCAGTTTCTCAGAGGAACGTTGAGTTTGGAGAATGTAACTGTGTCTGAAGAATCACATATCTTCTTGGGCTTGGAGGGCATTGCCACCTCCAAAGAGTGAAGGATGTTTTTCACTGCCGGACTTCAGAGGCATCTTACCCTGAGCAGACACGCTCAATGATTGAAATCACTGTGCCCACGTGTCCTGCCCACGCTGGAGTCAGCGTCACCGAAGGTGGGTGTCCCCGTGTGTCCTCAGTGTGGCACTGCACTGAGGACTCTGCTGCTGGGACCAGGTCTCAGAGCTGGCAGCAGCATTTGGAGAAGAGGGGAGCTGGTGCACAGCAGAAGGTGACTTCAACAACACAGCTGGGAAGAAAAAAAACCCTTCAGATTACGGTGGTGTGAACCGTGCCCTCATGGCTGATTTTTCTGGGGTATCTTCCATGGGCTTTTTATGATTATTCCACAGACTCCACTTTTTTTTTTTTTTCAAATGAAACTACAAACTTATAATGACTTGATACTCTAGGCTTCAGGTGATCTCCTGATCATGAGAGGATGCTGGTGCTGGTCAGGGTCTTGTGAGCCCTTCAGCTTTCTGCTCCAGCAGAGTGAGCGGTGAAACTCTGACAAACTTTGGAAGAATTTAAAATGCTGCAATGTCCAGTCAGAGTAGCTGTGATGATACAGAGACAGCTGAGGTTACCAAAAAGAGTCCTAAGTGCTCTCAAAGCGTTGATTGTGGTTTTGGGAAATACTCCTCTGTGCTGCTTGTGAGGTACCCAGCGTTGTTGAGCAAGTGCAGCCCTGTAATGGGGTGTCCTTGTCATCAGCAGTGACACAGAGCAGCTGAGGGCACCGGGGGCTACATCAGGGCTGGAGGAGCACCAGGCCATCGAGTGCTGTGTCTGACATGGTGGCAGCAGCACTTTGCAAAAAGACAGCGTTTGTGGTTGTCAGCACCAGGAGGGAGGAGATACTAATGAGGACTTCAGATTTGGGGAATGTTACTTTCCCAAAGGCTTTTTGTTTAAGATGTGGGGAGTGTGTCGGCACTGCTGAGAGCTGCTTTGCAGGGCTGCAGTTATTTCCAGTGAGGGCAGACGTGACCTTCACGTGCCTCTGCCACCACCCACCCAGCTTTACTGGGGACCTGTTGATTTGACAGAATGCTGAGTATTATTGACATGAAAGTTATCTGAGCTCTTGAAGGACTGGGAGCTGCTGTAAGGATCAGTTTTGTCCCAGACTTGCTGGGTGAAGTCCTTTCTGAGTCAGAAGTGTGTGTTGAAGAGTTGATCCTTTCTTTCACCTTCCCATAATTGTCCCTCTTCTGAGACCTCCTGCTCTCCGAACTAGTTGTTTTGTTGCTTTGTCTGGGTGCTGTTCTAAGGGACTTTTTTTTCAGAAATGCTTGGCAAAAAGCTCTGCTTTCTGTTTTTCCTTTTTGCTTTAGGTATCCTTGTCCTATCAGAGATCTGAGGAGACTTGACAGATCCTTCTTCCATCACCTTAGGTTCAGGATGGTAGTGCATGTCATCAGCATTCAGGGTCTTTGGAGTCAAGACTTGTTAAAGATCTCTGGAGAATTCATCCTGCCACTGAGCTGTCTGTCTAGTGTGCAGGCAGTGCTTGAAACTCTCTGTGGATCCTTTGCACAGCTGAGAATCGTGACAAATTGACTTGCAAAAAAAAAAAAAACCCTGAGAAAAAAGCCTGTAAGTGCAGATCTTCAGATGGCTGTGGATGTTCTTAGAGCTTGGTTATATAAATGAGGAGTAGTGCTTCTGCTCCTTGCACCTTCAGCTGAATTTGGATGCCTGGTGCACTGGTGATGTCAGGTCAGAGCCTGGTCCAGCTTTCAGACACGGGGCATCTCTGCGAGTCTGCGTGCTCATGTGCTGCCACATGCTGAGGAAAGGCTTCACAGCCATCTTGGCTCTAAAAGTGAGTCCTCTTGGAGCACTAACAGCTGGACATCCCCAAACAACACAGCAGAGAGAGAAATGAGGGTATGGCTGACTGCAGAACTACCTCCATAGAGAGCAGATAAGTGGTTCCTAATCAGGCAATTTTCTGAAGGCTCGTCGCATGCTCAGAGATGGGCTCCCTGGAACGGCGAGATGTCGCGTTCCCTCTAGTCGTTGTCCAGATAAAACTGTGACAGCCTGGCGTTGTAAATAGCTGTTTCTTCTCCTGGTATCAGGGTGGATTGCCCAGCACATCTCGTTATCGGCTCACTGATAGCACCCGAGCTGTTGCTGGGCTTTCTTCTGGCTATTTGGGAGAGCTGGAGCCTCTCAGTAACCTCTCATGTCGTTCACGTGGTGCATTTCAGAAGGAGCTCGTTCACCTCTCAGTAGCAGTGGTTTTTCTCCAAGCTGTCATTTCAGAGTGGCAGTTTCTTTTGGACTTGTTGGGGTTTTAGTGAAGAGCCCTTCTTGGGCAATTGCCATTCAAGAAGGTTTTTGCTTCTTTGCTGATCTGTACTCCCAAGTATCTCCATGTAACGTCTCCTTTTCCAATGTGCTGGTGTGGACCTGTGTTGTAAGGTGGACCGTATCCTTCTGACTACCAAGTCAAAACTTTCTTTTCATTCTTCTCCATGGTCAGTGAGAATCCTATTTAGATTTAAACAGAAGTGTTGAAAAGAAGGCATTCTGTCTCCTGTAAAGAGATGTGTGGAGGCTACATTTCCCTGAGCATCCTTCAAAGGCACTTCTCTGGGATGTGCTTATGGACGAGAAGCTCAACATGAGCCGGCAGTGTGCGCTGGCAGCCCAGAGAGCCAACTGTGTCCTGGGTCACATCAGGAGAAGCGTGGCCAGCAGGTCTCGGGAGGTGGTTCTGCCCCTCTACTCTGCACTTGTGAGACCCCACCTGGAGCACTGTGTCCAGCTTTGGAGTCCTCAACACAGAAAGGACATGGACCGGCTGGAAGAGGTGCAGCGGAGGGCCATGAAGATGATCAGAGGTATGGAGCACCTCTGCTATGAAGACAGGCTGAGAGAGCTGGGGTTGTTCAGCCTGGAGAAGAGAAGGCTCCGGGGAGACCTTAGAGCAGCCTTTCAATACCTGAAGGGAGCCTATAGAGGAACTGGAGAAGGACTCTTTGACAGGAAGTGCAGTGATAGGACAAGGGGAAACGGTTTAAAATTGGAAGAAAAAAGATTCAGATTGGATATAAGGAAGAAATTTTTTACTATGAGGGTGGTGAGACACTGGAACAGGTTGCCCAGGGAAGTTGTGGATGCCCCATTCCTTGAAGTGTTCAAGGCCAGGCTGGATGGGGCCTTGAGCAACCTGCTCTAGTGGGAGGTGTCCCTGTCCATGGCAGGGGGGTTGGAACTTGATGATCTTTGAGGTCCCTTCCAACCCTAACCATTCTGTGATTCTATGTAAAGGCCAGGCTGAGCCTTCCAGGCTGCCCTCCACAGAGCTGATGACTGGAATGCTTCTCTTGAGTGCTCTTCTCGCCTGGGGTTATCTCAGCACCGAGTCAGAGGGTGGGTTTAATGGAGGCTGAACTGGCAGGAGCTGTGCTTTTAGTGCAGGCTTCTTACTTGCCAGCTTTGGCAAAAACCTTACCTGCTGCGTTTGGGGCCTACGTGGCACTTCCCTGCAGGAGATGGAGGCGGAAAAGGGAAAGCTGGGGAAGACTCAGCAACTGTTCTTTATGCAAGAAAGCAGCTTAAGCAAATTTTAAAGCCACAGTTAAACATTAACTGTTAATTATGGCTTTAATGCAGAGTAAAGGTGACTGTGATTATAGATGACCTGCGACCTGGCGTGTTGCTTACTGTAAATTGGTGATCGTCTGCCTCGTCTTTCTGAAGCCTGAATTAATACAGCAGGTACCAACAGACTTCTCTCTGAACTTCAAAGCGAGCGTGTGCCTTGCTGGGTTTTGGAGCTGAGTTGCTGCCAACCTGCTGTTAAGGGAAGGAAACAAATATTGGAGTGGAGTCCTGGTTGGAGCACGCTGTTCTTCTACCTGCAGGAGCAGCAAAGGCTTTGAACGCGATCCAGCTCTCTGCGTCTTCAGGGCCGAGTGTTTCCCTTCCGCTTCTCCTTTGATTGTGTAGCCATTAGGTGGAAATGAAAGAGATGAACTGATCAAACACTCCTAGAAATGGCTTTAGGGTTTCAGTTTGAATATTTTTTTTTAATTAGCTCCATGTAAAGACTTTATTACTTCAAATAGCAGCCGTGAAACTAGAAGACTCACAGTTTGATCCTTTGTTTTTATGGTGCACAAGAAGTCTCAGTAGCTGTAGGTTTTATACCCAGCTAGACACCCCAAACCACAACTAACAGCCACTGGAAGCACCAAGTGATTATCTTCTAAGTATGCCTGTCAGGGACACATTAAAGGAACTGCTGTGTGAGGATAATATCAGACTGACAAGAAGCAGAGTAGAAGTCAGTTGCATTTTAACAGGAGCAAAGATGCTTTTCTCAAATAATGTGCAGAACACTACAGTGCATCAAGCATAATGATCTTTTTTCCTACTGCAGAAGCCTTTCTTTCCTCGTTCTAGTTGCTAGAACTTTATGCTGTGAACTGGAGAAATGATTTAAGTATTTCTACCTCTGATTCATTTTTTGAAGAGAAGAGATCAGCTGAAGTGTCCTCCAGTAGTTTTCCTTCTTTAGAAGCTTCCTCTCTCCCTTCTCCTGGTCAGGGTAGGTCTCAGAAGGTGCTGCCAGCCTGAAGCTGATTGGAATATCTTGTATTACAGTGAACCTCATTAACCCCCAGGTTTGGAAGGTTTGGTGGCCTGTTAAATGAGTGTAACACGGGATATTGTGAGTCTGGGTGAAGCAGGACAGTGACTCTACAGTGACTTGCTGCTGTGGATCCTGGTTTGTGCCAGGCTAGAGAAGTCTTTACTTGTGTGTTTCTGGCAATCTTTAAAGTTGTTTGACTGTTTTGTGCTTTTATTATCCCACACTTTAAATTGGGGGCAGCCCTTAAGAAAGGCACATTGTCCTGATTCAGACTCAGTTTTCTGGCAGGGTGGCAGTTGAGTCACCGGTTTTGTGTGGCTCTAAGCACAGACTGGCTAAAACCCTGTGCTGCAGGGTCATCGGGGGAGGATGAGTAATGTGGTTGACCCCATAGCTGACCCTGCTCTGAGCAGGAGGTAGGACTAGAGATCTACTGATGTTCCTTGCAGCCCTAATTATCCTGTGATCCTGTGGTGCCATTCAAGGGTACAAAATGAATGAGGTGTGGATTTTGAGCATCATGTGATGCTTCATCTCCTCATCCCCTAGTCTGTAAAACGTCTGTTTTCCTCACAACTACCACTTTTTTTTTGTTGTTTTCTGGTTAGCAGTCTGTAAATGGATATCCTCTAAGGAGCAGGCTTCCCTGTTTTGCTGCGTTTGCAGAGATTGCCCCTGTAGCTGAGCCTGCTGACCAAGCTGTAGTGGCCTCAGCTGCTGAAGGACTATCAAAAATTGGTTTGGACTCCTGGTATTCTTGAGCTGCGAGGAGATAGGGCATCTTTTGAAGGTACCTCCTTTGATCCTCAGAACTTCTGTAGAAGACAGATAATGAGTTATCTTGTGGAAAGGTTTCCAAGGATTTTTCTGATTCTTATTTTTTTTCCTTCTGCTGTTCATCCTGTGGATGACAGAGGGAGGAGGCTGACTCTTCAGCAGTGTTTTGGTACCATCTGCACTCTGACAGGGAAATCCCTTCTGTATCAGTATTCCTCCAGGAACTCCTCAGGTGCCAGTTGTGGCAACATCGTGTGCAGGCACATTAGAAAGCAGTGTGAATGTGTGCTGAGGGTCTTTTATCCCGGGTGCTTAATGGCTCTGGGGACAAGAGAGATCTCCACGTTGCACTCGCATGTACCACAGCTTCACCCCAAGTGTTTGACCAGCACTTGAAAACCAACTCAAACACCTTGTGAGGGTCAGGGAGGAGAAGGTGCTGGTTCTGCCTGCAGGTGGAGGGGCAGAGGGAAAGCATGACTGGGAGAGGCACCAAAGGAGCAGGCAAGCTTTTGGCAGCAAGGTCAGTGTAGCCATGTAGAAGGTGAGGCAGGTGATCCAAGACAGGGTTGGAAAAGCACAAGTGATGGGTAGCATGGGTCACCCTGTACCAGAAAGAAGGTAGGTTGCCTGAAGGGCATTCTCAGGGTTTCTCTGAGGTGAACTTCCTAGTTTTGAGTTCTTAGAATTTTAGAATGGTTAGAGTTGGCAGAGACCTTAAAGATCACCTAGTCCAACCCCCCTGCCCTGGGCAGGGATACCTCCCACCAGACCAGCTTGCTCCAAGCTCCCTCCAACCTGGCCTTGAACCTTTCCAGGGATGGGGCGGCCACAGCTTCTCTGGGCAACCTGGGCCAGGCTCTCACCACCCTCACAGCAAAGAATTCCTTCCTGAGATCTCATCTAAATCTCCCCTCTTTCAGTTTAAAACTGTTCCCCCTCCTCCCATGGCTCCCCTCCCTGATCGAAAGTCCCTCCCCAACTTTCCTGGAGCCTCTTTAGGGACTGGAAGGGGCTCTAAGGTCTCCCCAGAGCCTTCTCCAGTCTGAACCCTCTCCCCCCAACTCTCACAGCAGAGGGGCTCCAGCCCTCGTGGCATCTCCATGGCCTCTCTGGCCCCACTCCAACAGGTCCTTCTGCTGTTGGCGGCCTCAGAGCTGGAGGCAGCACTGGAGGGGGTCCCTCTGCAGAGGGGCAGAATCCTTCCCTGGCCCTGCTGGCCACACTGCTGGGGATGCAGCCCAGGGTGCAGGGGGCCTTCTGGGCTGTGAGTGCATGTTGCCAGGTTGTGTTGAGCTTCTCATCCACCAGCACCCCTTAGCCCTTCTCCTCAGGGCTGCTCTCCATCCATTTATGCTTGGAGTTGCCAAAACCCATATGCAGAGCCTTGTACTTGGTCTGGTTGAACTTCATGAGGTTGGCATGGTCCCACCTATCCATCCTGTCCAGGTCCCTCTGGATGGCGTCCCTTCCCTCCAGCGTGTCGACCGTTCCACACAGCTTGGTGTCACTGGCAAACTTGCTGAGTGTGCCCTCAATCCCTCTGTCCATGTCACCAACAAAGATATTAAACAGCACTGGTCCCACTACTGAGCCCTGAGGAACACCACTTGTCACTTGGTTTCCTCCAAGTCCTGTGTGAGGAAGTTGACTGAATTTATGGGGATTTCACTGCGCCTGTTCCACTTGTGCAGATCCACAGGATCCTGGGTGTTTCTTTCAGGGCCACTGTAGATGTGTGCCAGTAATGATTGACCATTTAATGTTAAAATGGAATAAAATGTACAGGTGATCTCTGTGGGACACTGACTGTGGTATTTTGTTATCCTAGGATCTCGCCAGCTGGAAAAAAAGAGCGGATCTTGGACAGGAGTGAGACCCACCTCTGGGCACACGTAGATCTCGGCATGTTTTGGGAAAAGGGGCAAGAGCACTGTCTGGTTTTGAGAGCGTGAAGTGGAAGTTCTGTGGTTATACACAACCTGATTTTCTTGAAGTTGGTTTTGTTTGCCGTTTTGTGAGGCTGTTTCCAGAAGAACCAAATCCTGCTGTAGGAGAGGAAGGTATTCCCCCTCTTCTCCCCTGCACACACTTTGGAAAAAGAAAAGAAAAAAAAAAAACCAAAAAACCAAACCTTTCCTGACACCCTTCCTCTTGCAGATTCTGGGTTGCTTTTAGGGAATCTGTAAGTGGCAGCAGGATGCTGTGAAGTTTTGTATTGTTTATACAGGTTGTTCTTTAAAAAATTATGCTTGATATTTTTTTTTTCTGAGAAAATAAACCAACCTGAGAACTAGCGCTGGCAGGACTTGTGCCAATTTGTTGTGCAAGAGTCGTTTCAGTGTACGGAGCTGGAATTTAGAAATAGGGTCTGGTTTGTTGCTCTGTAGCTAGCTCCCTTCTTGGGCAACAGCATGTTGTGCTCTTTTCTTTGGCTGAACATTCCCGTGAGTGTTGATACTCAATTTCAAATTAAGAATAGCAGCTTTATCCCCTACAAATATTGCTGACTCCTCTAGCTTCCATCAAGTTGGTTTCCTTTTGGAGCAAAATCCATTGTGCACTGCCCCTGTCTCTCTGAACATGCACCTTCCTGCTGTGGCTGGGATTTATTAAATGCACAATCAAGTGCTTCTAAGTGAGATGGTGGCAGGTAGATAGAAAACTAGCAAGAAGCCATGGAGGAGGAGGAACCTGGTAACATGAAACGATGTTTTCGTGGTATTTGTCCTGCCCCTGTTTGACTAGGATGGATAATGTCTTCTCAACATGATTCAGTGCCTTGTTGTTGACTTGCTGGGCAGGGAGGGTTGCCTGTGGTCACCGTGTGATCCAAGGTGGCCCCTTGCCAGGAGAGAAATGTCTGAAGAGTTCTTGTTCTGCCACCGTCTTTATGGCTTTTGGATTCCTTACTACCATGCTCTGACAGCGTCCTAAAATAAAATGCCCTCTTGGTAGGATGTCCCAAAGAGGAGGGTGGGGGCAGGTCAGGAAAGCTTTGGGTTGGCAGCACCTTGCAAGCACGCTTCTGGACCCTGCTGCTTGTTCTGGGCCTCTGTGCTGTTGGAGAAAATACAGCTTGGTCTCCGAGGGGAGGTCAAATCCTGCTGTGCTGCTTGGTTTGGAGAAAAGAGACCTAAAGGGCAAGCAGGTTTTGTCGTCTGTCCCGTAAGAATAATCCAGTGATTAAGTTTTTCTGAGATTTTTTTTTTTTCCAGAAGATTCCACAAGCCTTCTTGATGATCAGAAAGGAAGAGATGGAGTTATATCCTACTAAATCTCTTAATCATACGCTGTGAGGCTTTGTCCTGATGAACACCGTGCAGTGATAATACACACTTGAAATGCACGTGGTGCGTGGAAAGTTGTTGTTGAGGCTTTCACCTGGACTGGGCCAGAAACTCAAATCCCTGGCTCTGATTTAAAGATCCCAAGCCTGGGCTGCTTGGGTTTCCCAGCTGTCCTCCTGTCCCAGGTGGCCTTGTCCCGTCTGCTCAACGCTGTTCTCTTCCAGGAGGGTGTTAAAACTGTCCCCCCGGCGAGGCTGGGGGCAAGGGGAGGTGGGTGTCTGTCGTGTCCTGTTTCCTGGGCTGACACTAGATGGCAATACCTCCCTCGGAGTGCTCTGCTGAAGGCAAGTGGAGCAGGGGTTTGCTTCTGATGGGCTTTAAATCTGGCTGTTGGTCTTTTTCTGCACAAATAGTTACTTGCTGTGATCGGAAGCTGGTACCTCTTCCCTACAAGAAGCGGAGAACTTCTCAGCAGAATCCTGACTGTTGGGATAAGATGGGTCTGAAGACATAAAGGTGGCCGAGTTTTCCAGCAGGAGACAGCTGTGCCTCTTGTGGAGGCTTTGCTCTGATGTGGGGCGAGCTGGCATTTCTCTGGCAGCCTTGGGGGGCTTGGTTGAGCCAGCGGGGGCAGCTGGGTCTGCCAATGGAAACTTGGCCCATCCCTGTCTGTCGATGACCTTGGAAAGGCTTTCCAAGCTGTAGGGACAAAGCTCGTTGTGGAAGGCTAAATCTGAAACGCAGAACTGCACATCAGTGGGGTGGCTCACTGGGGCAGGGTAAGGAGCTTTGTGAGCCTCTGGAAGGTCTGCTCACGGCAACTGCCCTCCCCTCAACTCTTGCCCAGCCCTGGCCAGTGACTTGTATTTGATCTAGAGGCTGTCTCCAGGTTGGTGGCCAGTTTACTGCTGCGTGAGAGACTTCCTGTGGTTAACTAGGCTTTGCTCATATGCATTTTTTATTTTTTCTTTACCAGATAATGGTGAAAAATTACTTTCCCGATTGATCTTTATTTTATTTTTTTAAAATTTAAGAATGCAAAGCAAACTTTCAGCCTCTGGGTAAAATCAAAGATGTGTTTGGACCTCGACTTGGCATTAAAAGAGAAATACAAGTCCTTGAGCAAAACAGACAAAAAACTCTACAGGGAACTTCACTTTATGATTGTTAATCAGAAAAATGTGAACCTTTGAGAAGTCTGCTACTGGAATTTTTATTTTTGGCCAAAATGCTGCTTCTTCATTCACCTCCCCCTCCATTAAATAGTTTGACAAACATCTTCAGCGTGTTCCCTGGAGAAACTGTTCCAAAGGTTGGTTACAGCTCAAAAGTGGTCTTGTATTTCCAGTTTGGGTTTATCAAATGTCAACTTGCAGCTCCTGAGCTTTCTGAGTGTTTGCTCAATTAAAGTATTATCTGCTATCATGTGATGTTTTCCTGGCATCAGTGTTTAAGCAAGAACCTGAGATGTTACGTACCCTCAACCCATCCCTTCTGCTCCTTGGGCTGCAGGACAAAGATAAATCCTGTGTGAAGTGTGAATCATAACCCCGTGTGTCACCTGTGGGTCAGGTCTCCCAGCTTGTTGTCCCCCTTTCATCTCTCCTCCATCCTGGTGAGCCCCCAAGGGACATGGCACAGGAGAACCCTGGTGGATGGCTGTCCCCTCCAGCGGCAGCTGATGCAGGAACCCTGAAGAGCATTGATGAGTGTTGATGCCCCCACCATGTTTTGGGCTGTGCTGGGGGGAGAGGACAGGCTGAAAGGGCTGGCAGGTAACCAAAATATGGGATGGTAGAGCTAAAGATAGGACAAGATGTCCAGGGCACATGGACACCCCCCAGCAGGGATGGGGATGCTGGAAAGTGCTCCAAGTTTTGGCACCTCCCTTTACCATCTGATCTCAGCCCTGGGGGCTGGCTGTGGGTCTCCTCCCCCAACATGAGCTGTTGGGGTGGGAGATGCAGCTTCCCCTTCCCCCTCCCCAACCTCCATGGGCTGCGTGGGGCAGGCGAGCCTGGGACGGGGCAGGGGACTCGTGCCTTTTTGTTTTGATGGCTGGCTCTGAAAGTCAGCGGAGCGGAAACCCCTCGGTGCCGCCAGCCCTGGCTGAGCCCAACCGGGCACAAACGCGCCGGCTCAGGCATGCTCCGCTCCCCTGGCCCCTCGTTTGTGTTGGCACGGGCCAGCGAGCGAAGCCGGTTTAATTGGCAGTTGTGTTTGTGGCTAGGGTGTTATGAAAAGGTTTTCTGTCTCCCTCTGTAAGTTACCCTGAATATGTTTTCACTCTTAATATAATATTCACTTCATTATTAGCTGAAAGAGGCTCTTTTCAGAGAGGGTTGGGGTTTTTTTTTTTTTTCCCCTCTTCCAAAAATATATTAAACAGCCCCTTCATGCGGCGCTGGGCTGAGGGCAGGGATTGTCTGCCGGAGGGGAAGTGAGAAACCCGACGGTAAATGGGATTTACACAGAAATTCCTTTCTTCCCCAGCGTGCCGGTGGCTCGGCAGTGCCCAGCTGAGCAGCTGCGGGTGATGGAGGAGGCATCCGTTGCTGAAAGGGTAACTGGTTCCTTGCAGCGTGCTCACCAAGGGGGTTTCCCCCCCCCCGTGGCAGAGCGGAGGCTCCCCCAGGGCTCCTGGCACACTGGACTGGCATTTCCAGAGGCAAACCCCTCCGGCAGAGTCAGGGAGCCCAGCCTGCTCCATGCCCGCTGCTCGCCTCCTCCCGACCTCCAGTAGCCAAGGCCTTTTCAGCATCTGCAAGGTTTTGGGAGCTCGTACTCCGTTGGGTGGGTTTGGGGGCATCAGGTGCAGCCAGACCCTCACCTCGTCATCTCGCTGTGCCATTGCTCTTCTGGGCTTTGCAAAATTCCATATGGTTTTGTCTCCAGCTTTGGGAAAAAACCCCGTGAGCTGCAGGAGCAGAGAGCTGCTTCTGGGGATAGTCTCACACGCAGAACGTCCAGCCTGGCTCAGCCTTTGTGCTCCTGGGGAGACAGCTCTGCTTCCCTCTGAGGAGCATTTACAGCCCGGGCAAGCCCTTTTTTGGTTGTTTGATGTAGTTGGGTTTCGCACGGCCACAGCCCCTGGGCCATGTGTGCACGTGGGGTGGCAGGAGGCAGCTGTGCAGCCCCCGGTGTCCTCGCTCAGATGTCCTCTGGGTCAGGCTGGTGCTGCCCCTGGGCTTGGGCCGTCCCCATGGCCCCAGCTGCAGGAGCTGCTGGTTTTGGGGCTGCCAAACTGGTCACAGCGTGGGGGTGACTGGCTGGGCTAGGGCAGAGGGGACTCCTGGGCTGGAACTTGTGCTGCTGCTGAGAGGTGCTGAGGTCCCTCAGGACCCTTGGTTCCCTGCTCCATCCCTCGAGGAGCTGCCATGAAAGCCCTGAGGAGCCCGGAGCACATTTTCCTTTTCCCTGAAGGCAGGCAGCAGCGGTGGGACACCTTCCCCCTCCTCCACTGCCACCATTCCTCGCCATCCTGTGAAACACATTAGGGCCGGTGCCACGTGCTGATGAGTATTCAAGACCTGGCCCTAATTGGGAACAATTAGCAGTTGTTTCAGAACGAACATTTCAAAACGTCTGTTTGCTGTGGCTCCCCGGGGTCGAGTGCTGTCTGAGGGCTGACACAAGTGTCACCCTCCGGGGTGGGGACAGCAGCCAAGGGGGTGCTCCCTAGGGATGATGCAGCTCTCAGGTAAAGATCCTCTTGGGAGGAGTCTGGCTTCAAAAGATGGGTAGACATGGTCCTCAGGAATATGGTTTAGTAATTTTTATCTTTTTTTTTTTCTTTGGTCAGAGTTAGGTCCATGGTTGCACTAGATGATCTTTAAGGTCCCTTCCAACCTAGACGATTCTATGATTCTAAGTCTGAGCCCCCCCAGCCAGCCCTGCTTTCCCTCTCCATTGTGGTGTCTGTCCCCGCTGCAGATTCCAGCAGGTCCCTGCTCCATGGCTTGCTCAGGTCAGGCTGTCAAGGGAGGCCATGGAAATGCCGGTGAAGCTGGATCTGGCTGAGGCCGCGCCGGAGCCTTGGCTCCTCTTCTCCCTCCCTGGTTCTATCACGGCTCTGCCCAGAGGAAGTTTAAGCTGCACAAGATGCTGCTCTGAGTCAACCAGATGCCAAGGCCCAGTCCCTTCGCTGGAGGAAGACAACGGTGGTAGAGAGTGCTCTGGGTGGTGGGGATCTTCTGCCCCAGTCTGTGGGGCAGCCCCCCAGCCCACCACCCCCAACAGCTGGGCTCCTGTTCCCCTGCCACAACGCGGGGCTGCTCACCCTGGCACCCCCAGGGAAGTGGGAGCTCTCTCATGTTCCTGGACTCCTTTTATTCCAGCTTTTGGGAGAAGGTAAATCAGACCTGAACTGTTTTTTCGGGTCTTGCTGGTCTGTCCCCGCCCTTCCCATGCACACATGTCCAGTGTACCCCAGTCTCCATGTCCAGTGTACTCCAGTGTCTCCCCTGCCTCGTCCCCAGTAAGGAGCATCCTCTTGCATAAAGCCAGACAGGAACCATGCCTGGCAGAAGGTAGTAGAGAAGGTTGTGGAGTGGACAAAAGGAGATTCCAAATTTGCTTTAAGATAGGACTGTAAGCTGAGAGTGGGATCCTGACCCCACTGGGGACCGAGAAGTGCTGGGTGTGCTGCCCGGTGTGGTGGGGAAGGGACGATTCCCAGCTCCCCTCCCTGCAGCAGGGCTGGAGGGGACAGATGCTGGCACTTCCCTGGCCTCGCATGCTGGTGGGGCTGGTCCTCAGCGTGGTGGTCATGAAGGCTGGAGCTGTTGTACCTATAAAGGACCTGGGCTTGGAGCAACACTGGGAAGGGTGGACGGGGGGCGCTTTGCCAGCAGCACCAAGCCTTTGTTCATAGAATCTTAGAATGGTTTGAGTGGGAAGGGACCCTTAAAGGTCTCTCATCCAACCCCTCTGCCATGAGCACATCTTCAGCTAGACCAGGTTGCTCAAAGCCCTGTCCAGCCTGGCCTGGAATCTTTCCAGGGATGGGGCGTCCACCGCCTCTCTGGGCAACCTGGGCCAGGGTCTCACCACCATCATTGTAAAGAATTTCTTCTTTGTAACTAGTCTCAATCTTCCCTCTTTTAGTTTAAAGCCATTGCCCCTTGTCCTGTTGCTACAGGCCCTGCTAAAAAGTTTGTCCCCAGCTTTCTTATAAGCCCCCTTGAGGGACTGGAAGGGGCTCCAAGGTCTCCCCAGAGCCTTCTCTTCTCCAGGCTGACCCCCCCCAACTCTCTCAGCCTGTCCTCACAGCAGAGGGGCTCCAGCCCTCGCAGCATTACTGAGCACTGACCACTCTCTCCCTTTGAGCTCTGGCTGCTCCCCAAAACCCTCAGTGAGCCCCAAAACTATCTCTCTGCAGCCTGGGGGGCTCGGGGTCCCTCCCGCTGCGGTGGAGGGGGCACGGGCAGCCCAGCTGGGGTGGGACACCAGAGATGCCAGGAGCTGGGCAACCTGTGGTGTGTGAGGCGAAGGGAGCAGGAAGGTGGCCTGGCTGCTGGGGTCCGGCTTGGTTTTCCACGGCCTCACATTTTCCTGTGCTGGAGAGTTTGCAGTGAGGGTGTAAAACGCAACATCCAGGAGGAGAGAGAGGGTGGAAGGGGAGCGGGGCCGGTGGGGAAGGGTCTGCTTGGCTGGGGTCTTTGGGACCTGAGATGCCTGCCACGGCAGGGCCTGTGCTCTGGTTTGGGGGGGACATGGGCCCACACCAACCCCCCATGGCTTTGGGGAACTTCCTCTCCCTGGGAGGATCGGGGAGGGGGTTTGGTGGGAGGCAGGGCAGCACCACAGGCACTTCCCTTCCCGCTCCCACAGGACGGGCTGGGAATGCTCAGAGGGTGCTGGGGGACACCCCAGGCTCGGGAGGACGGGGCCGGTGCAGGTTTGTTGCCGTGCTGCAGCTCCCTGCCGTGCATCTCAGCGGGCACACGCAGCCATCCCACGTCCCTTTTGCCACCCGAGGCCACCCGTCTCGTCACGCAGACATTCCAAATCCTGCGTGGGCACCTTGTTGATGCTGCTGGGGGGTTCCAGCAAATTCGGCTTTTCTGAGAGCTGGGTGCAGGGTGGCTTGAACCCATCCAGAGGGTACCGGCTTCTGCCCAGCCAGTGGCACGTGGGCAGCCACAGGAACTCAACGGGACACGGTGGTCCCTCAGGCCAGTCCCTGCTGTGTACCTACCTGGAGGCAGGTTTGTGTTCCAGCCCTGGTTCTCAGGAGTACTGGGGGCTGATGGGGCCTGCCGGCTCTGCCTGCCATCACCAGCTCCCTGCCCTTGGTTCTTTGCCCATTGGACAGGATTAGGGATGGAGAAGGGGAGAAAGGTAACTCAGGGGAGATAGGGACAAGGCAGAGAGCAGAAACGGGCAGACTGAACATCACGGGAAGAGACTCAGCTCAGTTTTCATCCTCTACCACGAGTAGATGGACTCCTCTTGCCACAATCTTTCAGCAGTGCAAAGATGCCCTGCCCTGTCTTTAATACACTGATTCTTTCCTCTTCTCTCCTGTCCTGTCCCAACAGCCATCTCCATCTCTTCCCTCCTGTGGGGCTGTGGTCCTGGCTCAGCTCCAGCTCTCCTGCCTTCACTGCGTCCAGCAGCAACGAGCATTTCCCGCCAGTTTGGGGAAACCCACCAGCACCCTGGGAGCTGGGACCCGTGGTCTGGCACTCCTCTGGGACAAGGTGTCATCTCCAGATGTTGACCTCCCCAATAACAGCGAGTGAGCCTTTGCCTTTCCCCATCTCCAGCGACCCAGCATGTGCCCGGAGGGTCGGTGCCATTTGCAGGGGCAGGAGAGGGACCGGCTGGGGCTGGGGACGGGGACACAGCAGAGCCATCCCACAGCCTGCCCCCGGCACTGCTGGAGGAGCCTGGAGAGTGGGTGACCCACCTCACGGACTTGGTGACACATCAAAAAAGCACCTTTTCTTAGCTCAGGACTCTTGCCCAAATGGCAGGGGATGCCAGCTGGGGCGAGAGCCTTTGCTGCGGTCGCCTGACCTTTAAAGAAGGGTGGTTGGAGAAATGGAGGGAGCAGAAATCCCTGAAAGATTATTTGTTTCTCATGAACTATATTTAGGTGCCACTGGCAAAACCCAAAAGTGCTGAGCTCTGCTAAATAAATACGGGAGCTTTGTGTTTTTTTCCCCCAGAGGAGAACAAGATTAGTAAGTGAACGGTAAATAGTATTTTTGTTTGACATACCTGAGGGTTTCCATTCCAAGTGCTGTCTTGAGCTCTCAATGCCGTGATGCCGATGATGGACCTGAAGCAGCACTGCTCCATCTTGTGAAAATATTTTTTGGAGAGGAAGAGGAGGCAGCCGGCTTACCCACCGTGGTGCTGATTTTTGTGTGTGTGTGTTAATCTTTGCATTCTCGAGTATTTTCATAGAAGTTTGCATATTAGGATGTTTTTAAGCTAGAAGTAGGTCATGCTGGTGCCACTCCAGGAGCAAACTCCTTCCCTGGTGGGACACACACCTGCCTGCCTGCACCCACCAGCGCTGCCTCGGAGGGACAGGGTGCCCAGGCGGCCACAGGGGTCAGGGTGGTCCTTGGCTGGTCCAAGCGGGGCTATGGGGGATGGTGAGGAGGTCACCTCGCTTGTCTGGAACACACTTAGGTCATCTTGGGTTTAATTCTTCACTGTTTTGGATTCCCCGAGCCTGAAGCCCGTCTCCCCAAGGGGTCCCACTGGGCTCGGGTCCAGACCTTCCAGTGGAGGGTTTGCTGTGGGGCTGTGGGTGGTGCCAGGCAGGTGAGGGTTGTTTGCTGATCACTCTGGGGTGTAAGAGCCCATCCAACCGGCCAGGTGTGCTGAGGAGCAGAGTGACCAACCAGATAGCACCCATGTAGACAAGTAGTCCAAAGCCCACAGGTGGAGGGAGGCAGTGGGGCAGAAGAGCTCCAGATTCATCTTGAGCAGAGCAGAAATTCTATTGCCCCAAATTTCAGCATCCGTCCAGCTGGCTCTGCTGGAATATCAGTGTCTGTCCTGAGGTAACTGCAGCAGCTCGTCTGCAGTAGCTTTTCTCCAGAGAGGGCCAAGTGGAGGTTGCGATGGAAATCGTTGCACAACAGCAGCACCCTTGTAAGCAGATTAGAGACACGGCTGAAGAACTTCCCCCTGGAGCAGCTCCTCTGGCCAGGTTAGAGATGGTGGTCTCATAGCATGCTCCATGTGGAAAGGAGAAGATGAGGCGGGGACTCAAGGAGGAACCAGGTCAGGGAGGAGGATACTGATGGTTTGTCAAGAGCAAGAAGTGACCCAACCTTGTGTAGGAACCATCAGAAAGAGGACTGTGACCTGAACATGGACTGATTTGGGGCTTGGGAAAAGAAGAAGAAATGCACCACGGTATTACCCAGCGCTGATGAACTCTGTCCAGGAACAGGGAAGAGGACAGCGAGATCTCAGGTATGTGCAAATACTCAACCAGAGATTGCAAAGACAGGAGACCTTCAGCCTGGGCTCCCCCAGCCTGCTCACTACTCTTGGTCCAAACCTTGCTGGGGAATTTGAAACCAACCCAACCCAAAAGCACTGGAAATGCTGAAATTCTTCCTGGACCATCCTGATAAGTCCATGCAGCTTGGAGGAAGGTATCTGCGTCCATCTACCATGGCTGTGCTGAACCTTGTAGCCAGCACAAGGATGACTTTGACCACAGCATCAATGGTGCTGACAACAAATGGGGGCCAGTTAAAGTCCCCCTGTGGTGATAGGGTACCCAAGTGAGGTGACAGTGCCTCGAGATTGCGCTGGAGATCTTTGGTTTGATTTAGCAACCAAATGGGCAGCTTGGCCCACTCAATAGTACGTATAAACCCTTTCCAGCCAGTTCCAGTCCTCTGTCTCCGCTGCTGGGGAAGCACAGCCTGGGCTTGGGCTGGGCTCTGCAGGGCTGCTCCTGCTCCCCAGGGGATGCTTTGCCCTTGTCCCTGCTGAGGTCCAGCTTCTGAGGAGCCCACACCAGCGTGAACCACTGCAGGTGTGCTTGGCCTGTGGTGGCAGAGCAAGGCGTGAGCCACGCGCAGGAGCAGGCTGGGGACACAGGAGCTTTCTGCCAGCCCGTAAGCACGTGCGGCGCTGGCCCTGGGGCTGGCAGGGCTCGGGGGTGCTCCCACACTTCCCAAATTGCCTGGGAGAAGGTTTCTGCTCCAGCCAAGTAGTGGTGCTGGTGGCCAGGGTCCGTGCCTGGCACAGCAAGCCACCTCGTCGGGCGCTTGCCGTGGCCCCCGGGCTGCAGAGCTGCTTCCTGGATTGAATTTGCTGGGATTTGGGCTGCACCTTGGAGAGACAGAAGGGACTTGGCGCAGACCAGGGGAGCAGAGATGTCCTAGGGGGCACGGCCACCCTGGGGCATCCCAGGAACCCCCTACTCCCTCCTGGAGCGCTCCCAGCCCCGGTGCCGCGGGGCTCAGCCCGAGCCCACGTCCTGCCTGGCTCCAGACTGCCCCGTGCTTCTCTCCTTCTCCTCTGGATCGTATTTATTTATTTATACGGTGAATGTAATAAAACTCCAGCAGGAAGCGGAGGCGATTCCCTGCCATTCCCCGCAAGCCGGCCCTGGGCCGGGCTGAACAAGGAGGCGCATTGTGCGGCCCAGACCTGCTGCCAGCGCCGAGCCGCGCACGGGGCCGAGGGGCGAAGAAAGGGCCGTGTGTGTCTGTGCCTGCAGCGGGACCCATTGCCAACACCCTCAGCGGCACCGCGGGACGGGGCATCCCGGGGAAGAAGCTTCACTTTCGGGGTCCAGCAGGGATGGGGATGAAAGGGCCCCTGTGCCGGCTCGGGATGTTTTCTGGGAGTGCCACAGAGCTGGCTCCCAGCACAAGGTGCCTCCTCTGCCCATCCGTGGGCTGCCAGGAAACAGGGGTGGGCACTGCAGGTCAACTGGGGGGCAGACGGTTGCCCCATGGCCCGGTCTGGCAGCCGTATGACCTGCTCTTCCCATGGCTGAGCCAGCTGGGAGGGAGCTCCAGCCTTTCGCCTACCTCCGTCAGGCTGCAAACTGCAGATGCTGCCATCAGTAGGGTCCAGGGTGAACGTCTGCTGCCGAGACTCACCTGGGTCCTGCCCTCCCCCCGAGGGGTCTGTAGGGGTGAGCAAGGTGGCTGGGTACAGGAAACAGCTCAGTCCAGCTTTCCCTCTGATGGGGAGGGGTACCCCACAGCCAGGGACATGTGTCCCAGCCCCCCCAGAAGGCTGTGAGCAGCCCGTTGTGCTGCCAGCTGCGCTCGCCAGCTAAAATACTGCAGGGGAAGTGGGGGACGGGACGGGACTCCCCAGTGTCCCCACTTGTTCCCTTGCTGGCCACCTCCCCACTGTGCTCCCAGCTGGGGCTCCTTCGGGACCCCCCGCTGCCCTCCTGGCCTGTCCCCTGAGACATGTGGCTGTCCCTCGTCCCCATCCCCGTGCTGGTCCCTCGGGCTCCCAAGGCTCCTGGGGGGGTTGGGAACACTCCCCGTGCCACGTGTCTCCTGCCTGCTTCGTCAGTGCCATGTTGATGGTGGTGTCAAGGCCCAGGGACCCTATGGTGGTGGCCACGGAGGTGAGCTGGCCAGCAGCAGGACTGTCCCTCCATGCCACCCCCAGTTTGCACTGGCCACGGGGCTCCCCTGCTGCAGGGTGACAAGGCTGCAGAGAGGATCTCGGGGGAATTTGTGTCACTCCATGTCCCTGAGCCACGGTGTCGCTACACTAGATGGAGGACCCGAGGCCGGGCAGAGACCTGGGGAGCTCAGGACACGGCGCTGCCTGGGGGATACTGGTGTCACCCACTACCCCAGGATGGCTGGGGAACCCCACCAGCCCGTCAGAGGTCTCGGGAGGTGACGATGGGATGGTGGGGATAAGAAACTCTGAGCTTCTGCAGGAAATGGCTCCACAAGCCCCTTGGTGGTGGGGCAGAGACGCAGGTGCTGTCGCCTGTGAGTGGGTGGTTTGTGCTGGGGACAGGCAGGGGACATCATCACCAGGATGTTCCGGAGGAGGTTTCCTTCCCCAGGATGGTGGGATCAGGTCAGGCCCTGGCCTGGACAGGGCCAGGTGTCTGCAGCCCCTCAGGGACGCTGCAGAGCCTTTGGTATGGTGGGGAGTGTGCCAGCCCCTGCTGTGCCAGCCGGGACACTGGGAGCGCAGATGGCAGCGGGGTGAGAGAAGGAGGGGACAGTCCTGTCCTTCAGGGGACACGTGCCAGGGTCTGGGTGTCTCAGCAGCAAGTGATGGGGTGTCAGGGCCTGTCTGGGGGCCAGCGGGAACCCCCAGGACACCAGGACATAAGATGGGGATGCTCAGTGCTGTGCCCATGGTGCCATTCCAGGAGCGGGTTCCCTGCTGGTGACACGCTGCAGAGCCCCGTGAAGCCACCAAAATGTGTACAAGGAGTGAGGCTGGTTGATTCTCCTCCACCAGGGTTCTTGCTGCTAAAATCGGGGTGCCAGAATCGGGGAAGAAATGGCTTTTTCCTTATGTTGGCATTGGTTGGGGCTGGGCAGGATCTGTGCTGCCTGTTCACCCATCTCCTCCTACCAGAATCAGGTTCCTCTGACTGTTTTTTCCGGGTCTGTCCCTCCCAAATCCCCATCTTCCCACCTCTCTGCCACCTGCCTGTGATGGGGAGCCTGGCAGGGCACGGAGCATCCCTCACCACACGGCATGCACAGCCTGGTGCACGCACAGGGGTGTCTGCATCAGATGGGACCATGCCCAGGGGTAGGAAGGGCTGGGGCTTCGGGATCGTTCCTGCTGGAGCACAGGAAGGTGCCCCAGGGAGATGTCAGCCAGGGCAGGGGGCAGCTACCCCTCTGGCTGGGTGGGTGCCAGCCTATGGCCCCCCCACGGGATGCCTGGCGTGGGGTGCTCCCAGGGTGGACCCCTCCGCCTGCTCGCCAGCCCATCTGGCCCTGGTGCTGGCATCCCTTTGAAATCAAACCCACAGGCCTTTCACACTGACTATTCCTGTGAAATGCTTCGGGAAGGGCAAATTATCCCCTTGGATCCCCGCGGTGCTTTGCCATCAGCCTCCCTCCGGGCTGGCAGGGAGAGCCCAGGGTGCTGTGGAGCCCGTGTTTGCTCCTGGGCACGGGCAGTGGCCTGTCCCTGTGATTTGGGCTCTCGCTCCCTGCTGCTGGCCCTGCCTGTGAGCCTGGCACTGGGGGGAGCGGGGACCACCGAGGGGCTGTGGGCTCAGCAGGGCAGAGGGGGGGCATCACGGCTGGCACCTGGCCCCTCACCTCCCCGCAGCACGTCCTGCCTGCCCAGCAAAAGCTCAGTGGGACGGTCCCCTCCCCAGCTCCATCACCCCCTCCCCAGGTCCATCACCCCTTCCCCTGCTCCATCACCCCCTCCCCAG
>JAHREE010000165.1:256377-272892 GCA_033628505.1 Tringa tobata | reverse complement strand
GGTGGGGGCTGCTGCCCACCCTGCCCCAGACACCTCGGGGAGGGCACGGGGGGACAGCTCGTCTCGGCGGAGGGTCCGTAGGGCTGGTTTGCACCCAGGGGTGTGTTTGCGGGGGGCAGATGGGCTCTGTGGGCAGCACAGGACCTGTGGCAGGCAGGAGGCTGGAGCGGGGACACGGGGCAGCCCTAGTGATGCTGACTTGTCCGTCATCTAATTGCCCATTAATTAGCCAGCGTGCAGGCTGGGGCAGTGCTGGCCCTCAGTGAGGGTCCCTGGGGCCCCTGTCCTTTTTACCCAGGCAGCAAGAAGCCAGCGAGGGACCCTCCTTTCAGCACCCAAATTAGCACCCACTGCCCGCCTCCACCGACAGCCCCCGGCCCGTCCCCCGGCACTGAGGGCCTGGCAGCTCAGAGCCCCGGCAGGAGCCCGAGGAGAGTTGTGAGGCCCCTCACCCTCCACCAGGGTTTTGTGCTGCCCTGATCGATGTGGCAAAGTCCTTTCATTTTCCCCCGGGAGAAGCCGAGCGAGGGATGTGAGAAAAGCCTTTGCCTCCCCTGGGAGCTGGCAGAGCAGCTGAGGTGTGAAGTGTGAGGTGCCATTTGGGGGGGGGGGGTGACACCGAGGGGCTCACGTCTGCTTTGGGGTGCTGGGAGGCAGGCGTGCACCTGGGTGATGGCAGTGGTGGCACCAGGGTAGGGACACCCCCCAGACCCCCAGTGCTGGGGGTGCGTGTCACAGCCTCACAGGGTCCCCCCGGCTGCCACAGGAGAGTTTGTTTGGGCAGATAAAAGGGCCATGACCTGGGGCAGGAGAGTCAATATTGGCTGCGGGACAGGCTCCAAAGTCCAGGCCGGGGAGCGGGGCATGGCACGGGGCTGGGGCTGCCCGGGGAGGCGGGCACGGCCCTGTCCCTGTGCCGGGGATACGGCCTGCGTGCCGGCCTCCCCCCGGGGTTGCAGACGGCCTGAGCCCTGAGCCAGCTCAGTGCACCTTTGGCTCTCAGGCCTGGCCTGCGGTGCAGGGACGGTGCCGAGGCGTGTGCGTGTCACAGCTCATGGCGGGGACAGGCCGCCCCGAGCTCCTCGGCTCCTGCCAACTGCTTCTCGGGCACTGGCCCAGCTCACCAGGCCCCCACTACTGGGCCGCAGAGGAGCCATGGCGCCCGACCACCACACGCTGTCGTCTCCAGTCGCCCGGTCGGCTCTGCTGGAGGCAGCCAGCCCCGAGACAGCCTTTCCATGGGGCCAGCCCCAAAGCAGAGCTGCCCCTTGGAAGGTCACCGTGCAGGGGACACGCTTGTCCCCTTGTCACAGCCACTTTCAGCCCTGTGCTGGGGAGGCTCAGCTCTCCCCTGTATCTCCCCACCCCAAGCTCATCCCTGCAGCCCCATGGCAGCCGAGTCCCCGGCTCCGGCAGGGTCGGGGCAGAAGGGCTCAGTGCCACCCCATCCCTGGGGGGCAGCCCCACAGCTTGTCCCCAGGGCCAGCAGGAGGGATGACTGCAGAGGCTGAGCCAGGGCTTCCCTTGGGCCAGCGTGGGCTCAGGACACCCGCAGCTCCGGGCCAGCTCAGGAGGGAGCGGGGGAAGCCTCGTACCCCCCAGCACTTGCTGAGCCGGGGCCATTATTCCCCCTTGCACCCTCCAGGTTTTCAGCTGCAGAGTCGCTGTGCTCTAGGGAAGTGCTAAAACTCCCAAGTTAGCCAGACTATTAATTGGTTGATAGTAATGATTAAGCCATGGGGAAGCCGAGGGGGGAACCAAGCTCAAGGCTCCTGCCCCCGCTGCAACCTCATGGCCTCACCGGGGGCTGTGCTGGAGCTCCAGGTGCTCCACAGGGAGCATCACGGGCCAGCCCTGGTGACACGGTGGGTGCAGCCGGGCCAGCGAGTATCCCTCAGCCCGTGGTGGTGTCAGTGGGGCCACGGCTGCCCGCCAGCCCCACACACCACCTGCCAGGCATGGGGACAGCTATTTATAGCCCCTGCACAGGACACCAGCGCCATGCCAGGGCTGCTATAAAAAGCAAGGCTCTGAAAAGGTCTTGAAGCAGATGCTGGTGTGAGGTCTCCATGCTGAAACCTGGAAACGTCACAGCATGTGTCACACCTCAATTGCCCCAGGTCCTGTTGCAGGCCCAGCCACCTCTTGAGGAGAGGAGATGCATCTTCTCCAGGGAAAGCAGCACCCATCCATTGCCAAGAGCCTTTGAGCCCTCAAAACTCATTGAGGGGGGTTTCCTCAGCCCAGCGGAGGTGGACCTGGCTGGAGCGCTCCCAGCCCAGTTCCTGAGCAAGGAGACACCTTGAAGACACCAAGGACAGAACTTTGGTCAACACCTTTGTTCCACAGCTGGTGGGTTGTCCACCAGCACCGGTCTGTCACCTCCTCAGCCCCCTGCTGCCTCTGCAGCTTGGTGTCAGAGCACCCAGCGTGTCCCCGTTGGGCTGCTGGAGACTGGGACGGCAGGTGGGAGACACAGCGAGGTACCTGCTGAGCTGCAAAACACAGGTGACCGAACCGAGGGAGGCGCTTTTGATGGCTGTGCAGGCAGGCAAGCCTGGGGTGAAGGAGCAGAGACATTTCAGCTCCACCATCACCCCCTTGTATTCCCTTCAGGAGAGTCACCCAGCGTGCTGCAGTACGAGGACAGGCGTTACGCTGGCAGCCTGCAGGAGACAAGGGACTGAAAGGGGTGACAAACCCGTCCCGCAGCCCGGTGACCTCCCCCTGGCCAGAGGCAGGAGGAGCAGAGCCCTGTCCCTGGATGAAGAGGGCCAGCCCTGAGCAGCCACAGGCACAGCCACGCCAGCAGAGCTGGGGAAGGGGGTGTGTGAGGGCAGAGGGGAGGAAGGCAGGGGCCAGGACAAACCCCCCCCTCCAGCTGCACTGACCTGGCCCAGACTCGCTGGTCCCTTGCTCTCAACTCCGTGTTCTCTCCAGAGGGAGGCCGCGGTTTGATGGGGACCCCAGGGAAGCAAGATGTCCCCAACAGTCCCCCACGAGCACAGGGGGCCCGCAAAGGACTCGCTGCAAGCCAGTTTTACAAACACAAGTACATAATGTTTATTTTTAAGCTTCCAATTTATTACAAGTACAGCCCTTAGCAGAAGCCCCCTCCCCCCCTCCCACCCAATGACATTTATTTTTAAAAAAAACATACAGTTCCAAAGGTTTCACCGTGTAGGACCTGCAGAAATCGTTCTCTATGAACAGGACAAAACAAAGCCTCTGAAGGGGACGTGCGAAATACAAAAGTCAGTGCTATTCTGTGGGGCAGGGAGCTGAGGCTGGGGAGAGGGGAAGAGGGAAGGGGCTGGAAACCTGCCTCCTCTCTGCAGCCATCAACAGTCCAGAACTGAAACGAATACCTGTTAAAAAAAAAAAAACAAAACAAACACACCCACCCTAAGAAGTTCACAAAGCTCAGCTGCAGTTTTTAATCGATGACTCTTTTCTTTTCAAATCACAGGAGCTCCAACAAGCTGCTTTTGCTTTTCTGTTACAAAACCAGTATAGAGCAGCCCTGTGGCTGGTTTGTTCCAAATTGAAGACTTCAATAATAAAAAGTTTAAGCCCTGATTGTACGATCAAAACCTGTCGTGAGGGAGAAGGGGAGGTGATAAAAAAAACCCCACACCCTTTTCTTAGAGAAAAGGCAGCATCTCGGGCAGCAGGACCCTGCTGGGGCCACGGCAGAGCAGCCTCCAGCGGGATGGGGCTGGTGGGCAGGTCCTTGCTGCGCTGGGGGAACACGAGGGAGGTGAGCCAGGGAAGGTATTTCTATAAAACATGGTGACAGCTCGGCTGGAGAGGGACTGGGAGACCCCCTCGGCAACAAGTCCCCCAGTGTAACTCCAGCTACCGTTAGGAAAATGAGCTTTAAGAGGGGGGGAAATATAAAGCAAACACGATTTCATATAAACTGTACATGTGCCAAAGCAAGACAACAGTATCTTACAGGTGTTCTTTGTACAAGATCACAGCTAGAAACAAGCCACTTTTAACTAGAAAATTAATTTAAAAAGTTACACAGACCATGTTTGTGCTGCTCCCCTTGCCCTGGAGCTCCCTAGAGGGCCTGCAGAAAACCATGCTCTCTCTCCAGTATGCTTCTGGCACTCGGGTCATCCAATGGGCTACACCATCGTGTGCTGTTCAGGGTGAGCAGGGAAGCCAACCCACTCCTCTTCGCCACGTAGGTGTGAGCTGAGCTCACAAGGGCCCTCTCTTTGGAGCACAATCTCTAGAGATGGCTCCTCCAGAAGAGAGAGAGGGGAAAAGCAAGAGCACCTCCAAGCCAATTGTGTAGGATGCTGGTGAAAGCCGTTATCTCCATAAATGTAAGTGCTCGCTCGCCCTACGCAGCCCTTCACTGGGGGTTCAAAATTAACACCATATAAATATATACAAGAACTAGCAGCCCATTGGCCTGATTGCAGCCAGTTCTTCCGTAGAGCAATACGATCCCTCCCTGTACCAGCTCAAGGCTGGTTTCACATGGCAGGCAGCAGATGCAGAGGTCCCACCGCGCTCCGGCTGCTGGTGGAGGGGAGGAAGTGGCTCATCCCAAGGAAGCCCACAGCCCCCAGGCTGGAGAAGGCTTCCTGCTCCCCTGCCCAGCCAGGCTTTGGCCGGGCCCCTCCCCTCCCACCTTTCCCCCCCAACAGGACAGACTCATTCAGAGCTTTGTGGATTTTGCAGGAAGCAGTAAATCGTCTCCGCTCACTCAATGGATGACCAAATACTTGAGGAAATTGCAGAAAAATTAAAAAAAAAAACTAGGACAGGCCAAAGGGAAGGCTGGATTAACAGAGAAGTGCCTGCTGCTTCCCAGCTCCCTTCAGACAACCCATCTTGCTGCCCGACCACACCAGAAGGCCTGCTCCAGCTCTGGCTCTCCCCCCAGCCTCCCCATCCCTCATTTCTTCCTTTTCCGCCCCCGGGAATGTTCAAGGGGCTCTGACTCACTGTCCACTTCTTGTTCCTCCAGTCCCTGGCACCTGACAGAGAGCTTCTTGCATTTCCTGCGCGCGTACGTGTGGCCAGGCAGGTGTTTGTGCACCATGTCAATCAAACACTGTTCTGTCTTCTCCACACAGGACAGTACGTGACTCTTGTTCTGGTTGTAGCTCTCGGCATTGGAGAACACTTGCTTGATGTCAGAGAGGAACTCCTGCACCGAGCGGTAATTGCCACAAGAGCACTTGCTCTGCATAGTCTGGAAGTCCATAGGGTTGCTGATGACCTCAAAGTAATCTTCAGCTTCCTCCGTGGTCACTGGCTCCCTGCCGAACGAAGAGCCACAAAGACAGGAGGAGAATGGTGGCCCCGGCCGCACGCCGTGCAGAGAATCACCCTCACCCCCTTTGCTGCAGGGGCAGCCCCAGCCCGCCCCCCCAACCCCCCCATAACAAACCCAGGCAGCACCTCGACAGCGCTGGAGACGTGTCAGGCCCACGGCAGCTATGGCACAGTGACGGGAAGGACAGCAGCGTGTCCTCCTGCCCAGGGAGCTGGGACTGGCACGTGGTGGGTACGGCTGTGCCTGTCACTGCCCACAGAGCACCCCACAAACCCTGGGGGGGCTGCAGAAAGCACACACCCCAGCCTCCCCTCTTCTGCCCACACCCCACCACCCTGCCACACCACCTCAGAAGGGCCCCACGTCTTCAGTCCAGCAGAGGACTGACAGCGTGGGGTGGTTTCTTCTGGAGCACCTTCACTCCCTTTCTTCCCATCTCTCACTTGCTTTTTGAGCCCCTGGTTTGGCAGGCAGCAGGCGGATCCCGCGGGACAGCAGTGTGGCCAACCCAGAGCGACCCAACTGCCCGCAGCCCGTCCTGCACCCAAGGAGGCCACCTGCCCTCACCTGAAGGGCCAGCTGAAGCGGTACTTGATGAGCTTGCTGAGGATTTCCTCACACTTCTGCAACTCCAGGTTTTGGCGACGTGCCATCTTCTTTGTTTGAAGGACCTGCCCACACAAAGGATGCTGTTAAAAGGAGAGGAACCGCTACGGGCTCTAGCGTTCAGCAAACAGTTTTGAGGCCAGAGAAGCTGGTCCTTTGCAGAAATTTTCAGTCTTCTGGCTTACAAGCTAGTGTCTCGAGGGGCAGGGATATGTAGTACGGCTGCAGAAACAAAGTTCAAGTCTTTCAAATGCAGCCATCTTTCACAATAATCAAGAGGCAAACTGCTCTGCTGGGGGACCTTTGATGGTAACAGCCAAGACACGCAGCGGCAGCTTGAGTTACAGAACGGGAGCCCCATCCAGAAGCTCCGATGGGAATAGCTCACACGCAGCCTGCCTTTGCTCCTGGGGCAGTAAGCTTTTTCAAGATCAGTTCAACAACAGCACGGTCAGAACAAGCAGGCAAAGAACAGATGACAGCAAATGGAGAGTGTGTATTCCCTCTCCCTGCCTCCTCCAGCCCTGGCAGACAGCACAGGAGAGGCAGAGAGCAGAGGTCCTGCTGCGCTGACCCTGCAGAGCCAACCATGCCATTTTAAATACCAAAGAGCAGCTGATGCCCGGAGCGCTGCTGTCCCGTACACAGGCTGGACACAAGGTCAACCCTTTGCCAGGGACCCGCAGCAGGTCAGTCACCAGCACGGGGACATCCCCGCAGCTCTGAGCACAAAGCTGGTGAGGCATTGCTGCTGAGGGTACATCAGATGACGGGATGGCTCCACAACAAGGGCACTATTCCTGAGCGGGTGTTGGGCTCTTCCCAGGACAAACAGTAAGTGCAAGAGCCCCAGCACAGTCCTCTTCCCTAAGTCAGCGTTTTGTCAAAGACCCCGACCCAGCTGTTCCAGTGAGACTGTCCCCATGATCCACTAGCCAGTGGATCTCCATGATCTACTTGAAGATCCACTAGCCAGTGGATCTCCATGATCCACTTGAAGATCCACTAGCCAGTGCCTCCACACCTAGCTTCAGAAGCAGTGAGCTGAAAGACCATGATGAAGACCTCTCAGGAAGAGTGGCAGGACACACCAGCACCAGTAGTGCTGCTCAGTGGACAGATGGCAGATCTAGCAGGGGCTTGTGACGTGCCCATGGGGCTAGAGTATCCTCACGTATCCTCTGTGGTGTGTCCCTCCCCAGGACAAACAGCACAGCATGCTGCAGCTCCACCCTGCCTAGCAGGCACGCAGAGGATTGCTCTGTTCAGGAGCATAAGGTTTTATTCTTTAAATGTCAAGTGAAACCTAAACCAGCCAAATTATGTCCTGGAGGTTGGGGAGTGACCATACGGACAACAACTGTCAGAAAACGGCCAAGGCTGGGGAGCAAGGGTCCAACATTGCTGGCATTCTCTGACCATCCAGGACCCCCTCAGTCCCCCCACCTCTCTGCAGAGACATGTGGAGACTATTTAAAACCCTTTTAACAAGCTGCAGGCTGCCTGCTACTCAAGGGGGACAATGTGTGAAAGCGGCTGGGGAAAGATGCCTGGCATATCTGTGCTCCGTTTGTACCAGGCCCTTAAGGATATGCCTCCTTTGTTAACCCACTCCTAGCCCAGCCCCAGCTTCACAACACGATTCAGGGTATTTCTTTGGGAAGGGGAGGACCCATGACACCTGTTTCCTTTATAACTCCTGATGTGAGCAGCCTCGGGGGAGCAATTTGGCTCTTACCAGCTCATCAATGTCTGCTCCGTTGACAGGCGGAGCCCGCTGCCGTGGTCCCCTGGCAGGGTGCAGGGACTGCTTCTTCCTTTGGTGCCTTCCTTGCCTCGAGGAGTACATGGCCGTGCTCTGCTTGCCCCGGGCTGCCTTCCTGGGTCTCACTGAAACATAGAAGCCACGGGCTTAGAGGAATGAGTTCACCTGGAAGTGGAGATCTCAAGCCCCTTGCCCAACCGTACACACCAGGCAGACCCTCGCTCCCAGCACAGAGGAGCACCCAGAGACCGCAGAGATCCAGCTCCTCCTCAGTCCATCCTCACCCAGCACACTCTCAAAGCAGCCACCACCATCGGGCAACAGTCTTCTGCTGAAACCTGGTCACACACACCACCCAACAGCACCAGCAATCTCTCCAGCTCTGAGGGAGACCCGGGAGGTCCCAGCCCCTCTGCCACAGGTAGGGCTTGCCCAGGGCTGGAAATACAAGCCCCTCTGTCTGCAGAACCCTGACACACGGAGGCTGGAGGGAGGGCAGCGGAAGCAAAGCAAGGACAGAGAGTTGTCTCAAATGTAACCACAACATCCTTTTCTGAAAGACCTGGGAGCAGGAATTTGCTGTTTGCCTGGTTTCCTGCTGCCCCTTTGCTCCTCACCGCCCCGGGAACGGGTGCTTTTACGAGCGTTTACGAGAGCCCCACACAAGGGGATAAGGCAGTTGTTAAACCCCCCTGAAAAGTGTCGAGTTTCTGCAGCCGGGAGCTGCTCCACGTGCTGCCAGTGGGAAACAATGGGATTTTATTCACTGAGACTGGGGCTGCTGCATTATATCCCACAGAAAGGCACTTGCCTTAGTCTGCCTGTCAGAGCCTCCCACTGATGGAAACGCAGGCGTGCTGATGCGCTCCCTCCTCTTAAATTTCTCCCATGACCCCTCCGTATCGGGAGAATGTGTTGGTTTTCTTCCCCAGCCAAGCTCCTTCCACCTGGTCACACGTCCTTCAGCAAACTGTATCCAGTGCTTCATCTGGGGCCTCTAATCCAGCCCTGGCCAATAAATCATCCTGCCGACCCCCCCGCAGAAGGACGGCGTGTCGGGGCAGTGGGACGTCCGCCTGCTGTCGCTCTGCTTGTGTGTCAAGCGTGCGGCACGTGCTAAATGTCTGACAGTCCAACATTCTAGGTTATATCCCTCAGGATAAACGCCGTGAGGATTAATGGGACTTCTCTATTAAAACAAAAGTTTTCCACAGTGACCTTTCCACGCTAATGCTCTTTAAAACCAGGGGTTGCATTTAGCGCTTTATTTTTAGTGACTGTAACCCTCTTTTGCTATTGTTTGGAAAGCTTGGCTCAGCTCCTGACTTGGCCAAGCAACACAGGCTGAACACACTCCAAGTGTGGACATGGATACACCACAGAACAACAAGCAGCACACACAGCCAGGGTGTCAGTGAACATCCCTGAAACCAGAATAAAGCAGGGGAAGCAGGACTGATTCTAACTCTATAACCATTCTACGATTCTACGATAGACCTGGAAGGAAACCCTTGAAAGAACAGGGGATGATCTTTTGGATCCCACCATCTGCCCTAGTTAAGATATTCTGAAGTTAATTTTAAATCAGTCAAGAGCATTTTGACAGAGCACAAATGCTGGCAGTGTGCCATTCCAAGATTGATCTTTTCAGTGCATCAAGTTGCCCAAATGAGACTGGGTCAGAGTCCCCTAAAAACAAAGTGGATACACATACTAAAAAGTGGTGAAGTGGAGAAGCACTCTTTTAAGAAGTCTAGAAAATGCTATTTTATTCCACTAAGCTGCCCGGGAATGATCCAATTAGGCATCTCTGTCCACAGCCAAAGGGTGCTGGCAGCCTGGGCCACACTACACCTCCAGTACTGTCCCTTCCCACAGGAATGGGCAGAGGCAGCGCTATTCCTACTACTGGAAAATGTCTCCTTGCCAAATCCCTAGAAATCCTGCATTTAAGATGTTATTAGCTGGTGGGAAGGGAAAAAGCAAGGAGAGGGAATTGTAGTTAAAGCTCCACCAGCATCTATTAAGCACCCAGTTCACCAACAAACCCTGTAAGCACAGAGACTGCCAGTACCAGTAACTGGTAATGCTGTTGCCTCACCCTGACCTGGCCACCTCCCAGCACTCTCTGTGGTCCCAGCAGCATTCCCGGGGCAGTGAGTGGGCAGCGAGCAAGAGCTCACTGTGGTTTCAATCTTTGGTGGTGCTGACCCTACCACGAAGGGAGAAGAGTTCACTCCAGCTCCCCAGGTAACGTACAGCACCACCACAGCCTTGCCCTGTGACATCTTTTCAAGTAAGAACCCGCTCTGTGTGAGGAAAAGCACAAGTCCCACCTAGCATCCATCCTTTGGACACCGAAGGCAGTTGAAATATTTTCTGTTACTTTCCTGCATGGTCAAAGCCTTACATTTCAGTCCAGCAACTTCATAATCTTCTTCCTCTTCTTCTTCCTCCTCAGCATCTGGTTCATCAGAAGCTTCCTCGCCTTCTCCATCTTCATCTTCAACAGAATCCTCTGCATAGTTCCTACAGGAAGGCAGGTAAATACATTTGGTGTACCAGAGCCTGGGCTTTAGAGTCCCTGGGCCCTCTGGACTGTTTGTTCACAGGTAGAGACTTGCTGAGCATCTCCATGTGAAACAAACACCCATCTCAGGCTGGAGCAGCTGCGGTGCTTCAGAGAGTATTGAGTCGTAGCACCAGTTTAAGGACACTTCCCTGGCTATCACCTGCACATCTGGGCTGAAAATCCCCAGCAGCTGAATCTCTATATTTTTTTTTCTGTTCTAGGCACCTTGGCCACGTGATAACGGATTTTAGGATTGTCATTGCTGTGCGGTGGAGATGTGCCCTGAGAGGACATGCTGCTGTTTTACCCAGGTCTGCAGGCAGGGCCTAAGGAGTTTCAAAAAGGGGGCTTTTTTGTTTCTGCTGGAATATTTTCCCATTATGTATCACACCACTTGCATGTGCACTATAGGAAACCGACCTTATTTAGTATTATTCACAGCTAAGACTATGGTGTTAGACATCTTCTCATCTCTGAAGCCACAGAGACTCCCTGCCCAGGACAGTTCCGACTTCTCACATGTGTCTGGTAAAGCATTCAAACCATTACAAAACCAGGAAAACAAAACACCACGCACGGGCAAAAGGGGACAAAGGCAAAGCTGTTGTGGGAGTTTCAATCCTCTGGAGAAAGAGGATCTGGAGCAGTAAAAGCACTAAGCATAAGCTCCCACAGGATGGGGAGGGGGGGAAAAAGTGCTCCCAGTTGGACAATTTTTTCCTGCCTCAGCTAGGAGGACAAAAGTAGAGAGCAGACAACAGGAAAGGTGTTACCCCACCTGATTACACCTGCTGCAGCAGAGTCACTAGGATCTCAGGCCAGAACAGCTGCATTGAAGCCCTGTCATACAAGCCTGATGAACTCTTCAGAGGTGCCAAGGGTTTAAGTCATACTTTTAAGGCCATACACCACCTGCACGTGACAAGCTGGTACACCTCTTCTTGTGCTGCTGCTCTGGAAGGGAGCTTATTATGACTGCTTCTGCTTCAGCTGCCATTTGATAGCCTCACCTCGCTGACAAGTGGGTACGTGCAGCACAATCACCATCAGCAGAGGACATACATCGTTAACAGAAAAATACCTTGCAGGGACATTTAACTTCCAGCTTGCAATTCAAAAAAATAGTTCAACCCCTCGCTGTCAGGAGGCAACCGCTAATTTCTGCTGCACAGAACAACTAGGATTCCTCCCTCCAATCACTTTTCCTCTGTAGCTCTGCTGCAACGAGGCAAGAGTCCTCCTCAGGTCCAGAAAGCCATCGGAGTGGCATTCTGTAGCCCTATTTTTAATAGCACAGCAGGGGTTGAGCTGCAGCCTGCAGTAATGTCAGCTCTAATTTGACAAGAGCACAAGAGTGACTTAGCCCAGTGGATACTGGAAACTCTGGGCCAGTTCTGCACCTGGGCCGGAACAATCCTCACCATCAGTACAGACTGGGGGGTGAGGTACTAGAAAGCAGCCCTGAGGAAAGGGACTTGGGGGTGCTGGTGGACGAGAAGCTGGACATGAACAGGCACTGGGCACTTGCAGCCCAGAAGGCCAATCCCATCCTGGGCTGCATCAAAAGATGCGTTGCCAGCAGGTCCAGAGAGGTGATTCTGCCACTTTACTCTGCTCTGGTGAGACCTCACCTGGAGTATTGTGTGCAGGTGTGGAGCCCTCAATATAAGAAGGACATGGACCTGATGGAGAGGGTCCAGAGGAGGGCCACGAGGATGATCAGGGGGATGGAGCACCTCTGCTACGAGGACAGGCTGAGGGAGCTGGGGTTGTTCAGCCTGGAGAAGAGGAGGCTTCGGGGACACCTAATAGCAGCCTTCCAGTACCTGAAGGGAGCCTACAGGAAGGCTGGGGAGAACCTGTTTACAAAGGCCTGCAATGACAGGACGAGGGGCAATGGCTTTAAGCTGAAGGGGAATAGACTTGGACTTAGATTAGGAGAGGGTTCTTCACCGTGAGGGTGGTGGAGCACTGGAACAGGTTGCCCAGGGAGGTGGTTGAGGCCCCTTCCCTGGAGATATTCAAGGTGAGGCTCGACGAGGCCCTGGGCAACCTGGTGTAGTTGGGGGTGTCCCTGCTGACTGCGGGGAGGTGGGACTAGATGACCTTTGGAGGTCCCTTCCGGCCTGGACAACACTATGACACTACAAGCCAAGCAACAACTAGAGAAAGATGCTGTCCTGGCTCCCCTTCGAATACACATATCCCCAATGCTTATTTTCTGGCAGAAATACTGACTATATATCCTATCTGAAAAGAAAATATTTCAGAGTCCTAGGATGCTCATATTAGGGGAACGGCCTCACAATTTGCATTCAGTTAGTAAATTAATTACTGTGATAATACATAGGATTGATTGTTTAAAAATGGAAGAAAAATAGTTTCTTGCCAGTCAGCTGCTTCCGTATACTCTGACCCTGCGGAGCATCCTCACTTTGTACGCTGAGATCAAACCTTTTGGCCACCACCATCCTCTGCACACCCTCCCTGCCAGAAACAGGAGAAGCCACTCCAAGTGTCATTCACCCAGAAGAGCCTAGCAGAGGCACTCCAAATGTAGCAGCAATTAAGGGCTGGTGATGGGATCCAACAGGCATTCATTTTTCTTATAGATGCCACTTATGGTGCTAATTAGCCTTCTGACAGTCACTGAAGGTCTACAGACAGACCACTGCAAGGACCAGCATTTCTATGTCTTACTGGATTTCTGCTAAATAAAGAGCAATTTCTCTAGAATATTTGGTATCAAACTGCTTCCAAACCCTTGGGGCAAATCTTGGGATTGGTCCTAAATTGTATTTGAGCACGAAGAACCTGTCACCATTTGGGAATGGCATAAACCAAGCTTCAAAACAGATACCCAGCAGACGACTATTTCTCAGGCACGTTGAGAAGGCTGCCTAGGTCATCATGAAACAACAACCAGTCACTGTTGGTGATACACCACGAGATCCAATTGGAAAAATATCTGAGAAGATCACACCCCAGCTTTGTGAACTCTCCCCCATGGGAAATTCAAAGGGGGAAATTCCCTGCGTAGTTTTGTCGTACCGTAAAAATGAGAGGGCACTGGAAACAGTTTGCATAAGACTGGAGAATCCGAGTGCTATTATGTGGTTTGGTGAAAGACAACACAGGCTGCTGGCCAGCAGGAGAAAGCAGATATTCTTTTAAGAAAGCTCATTTAAGCCCTGGTACAACTTTGCTTCTGCTGAAAAGAAAACAGGATAGGGAAGGGAGAACATCTGCAACAGGTACTTGAGTCTTCCCAATTTGCCCTGAGAGTAAGAACTGGGATTTCTGGGAGAGGGAAATGTTCCATATCAACGTGAAATCAAACGTGCAAAAGAGAAACATCTCAAAGAGGCACCTGTGTGAGTTTGTTCAGTGACACCGCGCTGCTCCCTGCAGCCACAGCTCCTGGTTCTCAGCCCAACTCCATGTGCTCTCCACCACCTAAAGGAACCACCTCCAACTGGGCACCAGCCCCAGAGCATGGATATGGTGACACAGGGCTGGCATTTTAAATGGAGGAGGCAACAGGGCTATGAGTTTGTGGCTGTTGGTAAGAGGGAGGGGAAGGGAATTGGTGCCCTTCACATGGCCTGACACAGAGCTTCATAAGACAATTCCAGGGATGGGAAAGGTGCCTTTCGGAAAGTCGAGACCAGATGGAGGTCTTCAAACCGATGTGAAAGGGGGAAATCCTGCCTGGTGTCATGGCTTCCTGTATCCCTAACTAACAGCCTAGATTCTCTTCTTATGTTTCTGCAGCCTAGATTCTCTTCTTACGTTTCACTGGTCAACAATCAAAACAGAAGGGACAAATGGCACAAGCATCAAGTCAAAAGGAGCTCTCAGCGTTCACTCAGGCTGAATATTCCTACCCATTCTCAGGCTGCAAGGGACAGAGAAAGGTATAAAACCTGGACTGTGGACTAGGGAATGAAGAAATCAAGAGGACAACATCTAGAGGAGCCCAGGATCAGTACCTGCTCTGGAGGGTTGGTGGAAACAGGGGAACTCCATCTGTAGAGTATAGGCGTGAGAATGGAGTCTGTCAGCACCCACTCATGGTTAACTCAAATTGTCTGCTGAGGGGACCCGCCATATCATGGTGTGTTCCTAATAGATGAAGAACAACGGGAGTTACTCTGCAGAGATGCCACTGTTTCCAAAAATTCAACTGCTTTCTGACCAGGATGAGCAAGAAGTCTCCTGCCAAGGTTGTCATTAACCCATGGTTCTTGCAGGAAGGACCAACTCCACACACAGCTCACAAAGCACTATGGTACGGACAAAAGACTTCTTCAGGGACCACGTGCCCAGAAGCTTTAACAGGGAGATTTTTTTAATAAGCATCAACATCATTGAAAGTGGTGCACAATGTTAGAAATGGAACTGGTCCATCTGTCTGGAGAAGACAGAATAACTAAGTGTTTTTGATTCTGAGTGAGAACAATGTTTTGGCCACTGCACTTTTAGGAGAGAACACTGGGCCCTCTTCTTTCTGGGGTCAAAGTATAGAAAGCAGAAACCACTTCCCTGAGATACTGTTTCTGTAGCTCTTGGCTATTGGAACCTATTTCTCCCTTTATCTGTGTCCATCCAGCTCCCATCCTCAAGGATAAAAGGGGCAAGACTGTGAAATATAACCATCCACAGAGTTAATCTGGTGTTCGTTTCCAAGTTCCATCACTCTAGAGGATAAAAGGGTAATTTCCAAGTTCCATCACTCTAGAGGATAAAAGGGTAAAGCTAAAGATGCCCTACGTGCACTGTGAGGCTGCTCTCCATCCCACGTTAGGTGTAAGACTAGGAAAAAGAGACAGATGGCAGGACTTAAAGCAGAACACAAAGAATCAAAACTTCCTGCGTAGCACATGCTAACAGTATGAATTATAGCTCAACAAGTCCTTGTGTGCAAACAACAGGGGGTGTAGATATGCCAGGACTTCAGTGTGGTCTCAGGGCTTCTCACGGTGTGCAAGGACAACGCACAAAAAGCAGCCAAGGAGGAGACACTTCCATAACCACCTATGCTTATGGGAGTCCTTGAGATTGGAGAGATCAATGGCGATGGCCACAGAGAAAACGCAGTAATAGAAGTAGAGATTTCCTCAGAGGGAAGTTCTAGTTCCTGGCTATCCCCTGAAGTAACAGCTCTCAGGCTGTCACTTGTCTTTTTGTGGAAGCCTACCTGTAAACGGCAACAGCTGTCAGGTAAGTTCTTAGTCAACAGGCTTTTTGTAGTTCTACAGCTTTAAAGAAAAGTCTTTCAGCTGAGGAAGCTACTGCTTATCTGGAGAAACGGCTTTAGGTGGCCCTCTCTGTCAGGAGAAAGTCATGCAGACCTCACAGAAGAATGCTAAGTTAGAAGTGGTTATGTTTTCTTTGAAGAGCTGCCATTGTAGCCCCTGCTCACTTCAAGAGCAGGAAGGCCAACCTGTGGCTCAGATCTTCCCTTTGCATTGCTTCACGTCGACACCCTGATGCCACCAACCTGCTCGGCAGAACACCACACGTGGTGCTCTCAGTAAAGTCAGCAAGTGCTGTGACTGCCAGCAGCCCTTCCCAGCAGGTACCAAAAGGGACAGAAATCAAAGACACTGTGGCAGAAGAGCCAGGCCAAAAAAAACACCCACCCAGCTCAGTATCTTATTTCCCAGTGGCAAAAGGGCAGAGCAGGCACGCAGTGACATTTCTTTGACCTGACCCTACAGATTTGAGCATCTGCTGGTCTGAGGTCTTCCCTGTGTGCCAGGACGAGAATCTTTGTGCTTAATGCTCTTCAGTGAACTCCTCTTTCAGCGATTTGTCCAACTGGAGCTTTGAAGGGGCACAAATGTGAAGATCCCCAGCAGCTGGTAGCAGTGAGTTGCAGACAGCAGCACTATGGGCTCAAGCAGGACGTTCCTATTTCAAAACTGCTATTTGCTCCTTTCATTTCCTGATCCCTTTTTTTCTGTACCAAAAGAAAATCCTCTTTCTTTAGGAGGCTTTCCCGTTCTCCTCTAATACTACTCTCCATCTCCCTGCTGAACATAGAAATTAGAGTATTTCTGTAATTTGTTTAGTGTCTCTTAACTAATTATTCACTCATGAGAAGAGCTTCCCTCTTATCCTAAGGCAGACCCTGTAACAACACATCTTGTGAAGCAAGATTTCTCCCCAAGGAAAAAAGAAACTGTTTTCATAAAACCACAGAATGGTTGGAGTTGGAAAGGACCTTAAAGATCATCGAGTTCCAACCCCCCTGCCACGGGCAGG
>JAHREE010000165.1:226183-256309 GCA_033628505.1 Tringa tobata | reverse complement strand
GGCCCTCCGCTGGACCCGTTCCAACAGGTCCATGTCCTTCCTGTGTTGAGGACTCCAAAGCTGGACACAGTGCTCCAGGTGGGGTCTCACCAGAGCAGAGGGGTAGAATCACCTCCCATGACCTTCTGGCCACGCTTCTCCTGATGCAGCCCAGGATGCGTGTGGCTTTCTGGGCTGCCAATGCACATTGCTGGCTCATGTTGAGCTTCTCATCCACCAACACCCCCAAGTCCTTCTCCTCAGGGCTGCTCTCCAGCCATTCTCTGCCCAACCTGTATTTGTGCCTGGGGTTGCCACGTCCCATGTGCAGGACCCTGCACTTGGCTTGGTTGAACTTCAAGAGGTTTGCACAAGCCGACCTCTCCAGCCTGTCCAGGTCCCTCTGGATGGCATCCCTTCCCTCCAGCATGTTGACCACGCCACACAGCTTGGTGTCACTGGCAGGCTTGCTGAGGGTGCACTCCATCCCACTGTCCATGTCTCCAATAAAGATGTTGAACAGCACTGGTCCCAGTACTGACCCCTGAGGAACACCACTCATCACTGGCCGCCAACTGGACATTGAGCTGTTTACCGCNCCCAAGTCCTTCTCCTCAGGGCTGCTCTCCAGCCATTCTCTGCCCAACCTGTATTTGTGCCTGGGGTTGCCACGTCCCATGTGCAGGACCCTGCACTTGGCTTGGTTGAACTTCAAGAGGTTTGCACAAGCCGACCTCTCCAGCCTGTCCAGGTCCCTCTGGGTGGCATCCCTTCCCTCCAGCATGTTGACCACGCCACACAGCTTGGTGTCACTGGCAAACTTGCTGAGGGTGCACTCCATCCCACTGTCCATGTCTCCAATAAAGATGATGAACAGCACTGGTCCCAGTACTGACCCCTGAGGAACACCACTCATCACTGGCCACCAATTGGACATTGAGCTGTTTACCGCAACCCTTTGAGTGCAGCCATCCAGCCAGTTCCTGATCCACCAAGAGGTCCATCCATCAAATCCATGACTTTCCAATTTTGAGACCAGGATGTCGTGCAGGAGAGTGTTGAACGCTTTGCGTAAGTCCAGGTAGATGATGTCTGTTGCTCTGCCCTTGTCTACCACGGCTGTGGCAACATTGTAAAAGGCCACCAAATTTGTCAGGGGTGACTTGCCCTTGGTGAAGCCATGTTGACTGTCACTAATCACCTCCTTATTTTCCATGTGCCTTAGCAGAGATTCCAGGAGGATCTGCTCCATGATCTTGCCAGGCACAGAGGTGAGACTGGCTGGCCAGCAGTTCCATGGGTCTTCCTTTTTTCCCCCCCTTTCTGAATATCAGGGTGTTGTTTCCCCTTTTCCAGTCACCAGGAACTTCACCAGATTGCCCTTAGTCTGTACTTCGGTTTATCATCCTTTTCATTTCCTTCATTTAGGCTCAACCAAGGTTTTTAAGTGGGCCTTCTTTCTTTTAATAGCTTCCTTATCCTGATATGAACCATACTGAGAATGTTTTGTTATTGTTGCTGCTGTTTCATTCCCAAGGTTCCTCAAGTCTTTTTTTCAAAGGTAAGAGCCAGCACTTGCTTTGACCATCTAGCATAGAAGCTTTAGGACAATCTCTTTGAAAGCATTTCAGGCTTTTGGCTGCCATTTTCAGTTTTTTTTTTTCTCAAATAAGCTTTGTAAATCTTTTTGTTGCTCTATTTTTTAAAAAAGAACACTGCATATTATGGTCACTTCATACAAAACAGCTCTTTGTAACAGAATATGATTCAGTCCTGAGTATATAGGACCTGGTTCAGAGAGCTGTGTCTCCTGGGCTGTAGCAGTGACTCTAGAAAGCTTTCCTGCCTTTGCAACCACTCTGATCTCCCCCAGCCCCTTAAGAGCTGCCAACCTCATTGAGCAATTCAACACTGTAATATCAAATACTACGCTTTTTCAAATTCAGTCTGGAATCACAAACTGCAGGGATTCTGCATTACTTAACTCATCCCATTTGGCTCTATGTTGTCTTCAGTTTATAGCAATATGCACTACTAATTTAAGCTACTGTTTTCCTGATATAATTTGTCCTTCTACTGGAACACATCTTGCCATCTCTGCTAAACGAAGATCAAGCATTAGAAGAGGCAGCTGGAAAGAGCAGGTAGGACTTCCCTATGCATCATACTGTCCTCTACAACCTCCTGTTTAGCACCCGTGCCCCAGGAAAGCCCAGTTGCTTCAGTGTTGGCCACGTGACAAGATGGAGCAGACTGAGAAAGGGGTGGAGATTTGTCATGGCAGTACTGCACAGAGGAAACTCTGCCCTCTCCTGTGACCTGCTAGCAATGAAAGAGAAGGGGAAGAGCAAGAAAGAGTCAGCACTCAATGCTGATGGTTTAGATGAATCAAGAGATCCACAGTTTTCAGTCTCCCTGACAGTTCCTGACAGGCGAGCAGGAACATCTTCAGTAAAGTAGTTCTGACTTGCAGCAGTGAAATGATGCTTTGGCACTAAGCTCACAACTGGTGATGCTTATCAAAGACCAAGGAACCTCACTTTGTGTGTCAGCAGTGGAAAACTAGGGAAAAGCCACTGCCAATAGTGGAGCTGCAGAAGAAAGTACTTTGTGACAGTTACCTCTCAGGGCTATCTAAAAAAAAAGAAAAAAGAAAAAAGCAGAGTCCTTCCCAGGCAGTTTAGTAGGTAAAGCTGTAGCCAGTATTTTCTGGCTCGGGGACACTGCTAATCACTCCTTAACACACAGGGCAACAGTCAACATTGGAGATTTTCTTTAAAGATAAAAGACAATGGTAGGGCCAATTACTGGAGCAAGTCACAATCAAACATGCTCAAAGGCAGGATGCTTAGATTTGATTCACTTAGAAGACATGTTGGTAGCTCCTGCTTGGCACTGGGAAGCGCTGAAGGGATAACAGGCTGTCAACATGGAAGAATAGCTTTGCTAAGCTCTAATTATCAATAGCAACAAAATTCAATTCCATGATATGGTGCTATAGGAGAATAAATCGATACCAGCATAACCTGCTGGGAAGAAGACACTGACAAGTAGCTGGGGATGGCTCTGCAGATCTCACAGAGTACAAGAACATGCAGGACATCAGCCTGTCTCCAAGGATATCAATGAAGACTTCGATGTCACGTGCTGAAGGAATCCAGGTGTCACAATTCAGGTCTGCTGAGATAAACCATGAAAGAAAACCTGGACACACTTAGCTAGGGCACTGCTCCCCTCCTCCTTTTTTTTAAAGTACCATTACTGAAAGCACACAGCAATTCTTTTAGATTAACAATTCTTCTGAATATAAAATATTTAAAAAGCAATATTTAAACTAGCATTTTACCAGCTTAATTTATATTGGCTTTAACTCTGATTGATTAGGTTGGACTGGCTGCTCGATCAGCCCTTCCCTACTAGTAATAATATCAGTACCAGAGGCCTGGGGAGCTGCTCAACTAACCCAACAATTAAATACTGAAGGAGCAATCGGTATAGAGTAGAATCTATCAAAAGAAATCCATCTAGTTTCCTTGGCCTGCTTTGAGTACTTTGCAGCTATAGAAGCCTGTGTTACCATAAGTTCTGTCCCTGCTTGGGCACCGTGGTCTCTGCAGGAAGGTCTGCAGCCTGCAGGGACCGCTCCATCTTGCTCACTCTGCCGTCCGCAGCCGCACTCTTCCGCTTCTCTGCGAAAGAAAAACACAAGCTCAAATGTATTTTCATTCATCTCCCTCTGCAGCAAAGGTTAGTTTTTGCAAAATAAAACCACTATCTCCAGTTAAATGTTTACATTCAGCATCTAGGACAGCAATACATTTGTCAGGGAAAACTAGCCCAGCATTAGCTTCCTAGAGCTCACAGTATATGAATTTATAGAAATAAAAAAAAGATAATGGATTTGTAAAGAAATTACTGCATCGTAAAGCACATGCATGAAATTAGGAAAAGGACTCCTAGTATTTCAAATACATAAAACTAGTTTCACTTTTTAGCTATATACTAATAAAGTACTTTTAGAACTGAATTAAGAGCTCACATAAGAAAATATACTCATGAAGGGCCACTGACCGATGCCACTTCCAGCTCAGTAAGTCACCGAGTCGCAGATGGCCAGAAAGTTACACGCTGGATGAAATATCTCACTGTAGATTTGCCCCGTTCCCTTCTTCTACGGATTCTACTCTGCCCATTGTCACAGCCAAAAGCCCAGCAGGTGAAGGCTGCCTGGCTGAACACAACACAGCCCCTCGCACGCAGCCTGGGCTGCAGAGGGACTCGGTGTCAGCCAACGATGCTTCAAAAGCAAGAAACAATCGGGACTGAAACCACAACTGGAGTGAGATTACAGCACAGTCCTCTAAACCAAGCACTGTTTCTACGTAGAATCGTTACGTTTTCCTCCTCACAGAATGATTCTTCTGCATGTCCAGGTTCTGTCTGCCAGGCTCCAAGTCAGCCTGGCAAAATTACAGAGGAAGCACTAGAAGTTCCTCTGGTCATTGCACCTCCCCTGCATGTTCAGTGCAAGGTGAACAGCAGGCTGAGCAGACACGAGCAAAGGGGGGCTGTTTGCCAAAATGGCCTCAATCAGCAGAGCTACAGGCTTCTAGAAGATTGTCCTGCTATTATTTCACAGGTTAATGGGGGAGCCTTGTCGCTGGTAGAACATTAGCTCTGTGATGGATACCCTCACCCTCTGGAGCACACAACTGACCACATGCCCACAAAGCCTGGCACACTGTGACCCCGCAGGGCCAGAGCAAACCAGAGGGACTAGTCCCCAGTGGACATCAACCTCACTGCTTTTAAGAGAGGTGGTTGTATACCATGGTCTCTTTGTGGCTCAAGACCTGCTGCAGCAGCAGGGAGATCATCACGAGCATCAGACTCTCCTGTGTGGAGGCTTCTAGAGTTTAAGGAAGGCTTAAATCAGAGTATCCCCAGGAAAATACTCAGACTAGACAGTTTTCTCTGACATTCATTAATCCATTCTAACAGTTAGGCAGTCACAAAGGAAACACCCACAGAGAAGCAGGCTCATACCTCCTGGGCTGTAGTCCTTTTTAAAATTGTCTCTTTTCTGATGGGGAAGGATGAATCTGTAGTCTATACCATCATGTACCCAGCCTTTCTCGATGAACAAGCCAGGAACCTCATCCGAAAACAGCCAATACCTGCAGGAAACATACATGTTAATAGGTACCTCTCTCTTCTTCTGGCTATTTACACACATCTGCCTCAATTTGCATAGAGGGGAGAAGCATTAGCACAGCTGAGAAACATGAAAAGCTTTTATTAGAATCCATTCTAAGAGTGTTCCCGTGCAACAAACAAAAAATAATGATGTTGTTAATTAGGTTATTGAGCACTGATGCAAGCACTTGAAGCCCCACTGGCTCAGGGATCCTGACCTCCACAGGAAGGCCTCAGAAAGCTGACCATGTTAACCAGTGAATGCCCTTACACTCTATACACACAAAGAACTCACTTCTGCTCTCCTCCACAGCTCAATGACAGGGATGGAGCCTTCTCAACACCCTCCACATCCATCACTTCTTGGGGGCTGTATCTGATAAAGCTCCACTCAGAGGGGAGAGCTGGCAGCTCAGGATCATTTCTTTTCCTACCTGTTATGATTGCGATCGGTGCCAACCGGCGTCCTGCGCATCACCAGCTTTGCTTTGGCAATTCCATCCTGGAAAGTTTTTTCAGCTGCAGCTTTATGCTTCCGGATTCTTTCTTCCTCCGCTTCTTTTTCCATCCTCACTGTTGGAATTAGCACAGAGAAGTATTAGCTTTCTTTTATTGTATGGGGTCTTCAATATTTTACTTTACTACACGATAGGGGTAAAAAAAAATGATTGATTGGTGACTTCAGTTAATATTCTTTTAGCACAGCCATCCACTCTTCATCTTAATTCCCATTCACCATGCTAGAAAACACTCAAGAAGTCAAGGCATAAGGGTGAACTAGGCTGAGGAAAGAAGAAAGTCTGGATAAAAATTGTCTGGAGATGTTAGTCCTCATTATTATTTCTCATTCTAGATCAACAAAGTGCCATCTGCTGCTGTGCAATCCCATATAACAACAGGGTCAAAGACATAGAATCATCTAGGTTGGAAGAGACCCTTGGGATCATCGAGTCCAACCATCTACCCTACTCTACAATTTAGACCTTTAACAACAGTACAAAGATGTCAGCTCTGGCCAGCTCAAGTGCGTGACACACCACAGAGGTCAGTGGGGCTCACAGACACCTGCATTTCCACAACTACATGGGAAAGCTCTCCCTACAACCCTACCTCTAGGAAGTCGGCATTGGTCAGGCATTGGAGGCTGCCCAGGGAAATGGTTGAGTCACCATCCCTGGATGTGTTTAAGAGACGATTAGATGTGGTGCTGAGGGATATGGTGTAGGGGAGGACTTTATAGAGTAGGGTAGATGGTTGGACTCGATGATCCCAAGGGTCTCTTCCAAACTAGATGATTCTATGAAAATACATCTGGCACGACACAGGGCTCTTCCAGGCACAGCTCTCTCACAGAAGACACCAAGTCACATCTCCTAACACCTCATGCTTTCCCATATATGCTATGATGTGGAAGAGCATTATAATGGAAACCTCTGGTTTCCCACTCATGACAGAAGCACTGGAATGTCAGTAGCTCTCAATATCCATGGCTGCTAACAAAAACCAGAGGGGAAAGAAAAATAAAAAGTTCCTAAATCCTGGCATCACTGGCTCCTTGGCAAGAGTCACACAGAAGAAAACGTGTCATTTCACACCTCTAGGTAAGGAGTAAGAAGCAAGGCAGCTTCTGCTGAGAGATAAAACCTTAAGGTCAACAGGATTTATGCTGCTCACAATGGTTTGAAAGTCTCCTACACCTTTGCCCATCTCTGGAGAATAGGGGTACTTTCACCATGAACTCCCTGAACAAAAAGGAACAAAATGTCAAATGGTGTCACACTGGCTCTTCAGAGCCTGATCTCCATCTAACAAAAATATCTCTCCTTCATGACTTGCAACAAAAGGCTATGGGCAACATTCTCCTGTGTCCAGGGAAAACTTGAGGAAAAAACAGAAAAAGGGTGAAGAAACGAAGACTTATCTTTGTGTCACAAAGGAGGGTTTGAAGCAGGTGGAATGAGATCATATGGAAGGGTGAGGTGGAGCGAGGCAGGTAAAAGCGAGCATATGGAGGCTGTACGTTGGCTGCTGGCTCAGGGAGAAAGCCAACCTCTTGCTAGGACTTCTCCCAGGGTTCCTACCTACCATTTCCTGTGTCACAGCAAGTTTGATAACAGTTGATTAGTTAATACCTGGTAAGTCTCTGAAGTCCTGCCAATGTAATCAATCCTTACTGATTAGAGGAGACATGCTGAAAAATATACTCTTGCATTTGTTACACCAACTTGAGAGATCAGCTTTTATACAGAGTCATAGAGTTGTCCAGGCCAGAAGGGACCTCCAAAGGTCATCTAGTCCCACCTCCCCGCAGTCAGCAGGGACACCCCCAACTAGACCAGGTTGCCCAGGGCCTCATCGAGCCTCACCTTGAATATCTCCAGGGAAGGGGCCTCAACCACCTCCCTGGGCAACCTGTTCCAGTGCTCCACCACCCTCACAGTGAAGAACCCTCTCCTAATCTCCAGTCTAAATCTGTTCCCCTTCAGCTTAAAGCCACTGCCCCTCGTCCTGTCATTGCAGGCCTTTGTAAACAGACTCTCCCCAGCCTTCCTGTAGGCTCCCTTCAGGTACTGGAAGGCCGCTATTAGGTGTCCCCGAAGCCTCCTCTTCTCCAGGCTGAACAACCCCAGCTCCCTCAGCCTGTCCTCATAGCAGAGGTGCTCCATCCCCCTGATCATCCTCGTGGCCCTCCTCTGGACCCTCTCCGTCAGGTCCATGTCCTTCTTATATTGAGGGCTCCACACCTGCACACAATACTCCAGGTGAGGTCTCACCAGAGCAAAGTGGAAGAATCACCTCTCTGGACCTGCTGGCAACGCATCTTTTGATGCAGCCCAGGGTGCAATTGGCGATGTACCAACAATATATCAATTTACAGTAATTGCAGCATGGCAAAACTGTCCTGTTAATTCCAACCTGTCAGAAACGTGCAGCTGCACAAACCCATATGTCTGTAAACTCCTCCCTAAACCTTATGACCTCTCCCTATGTCACAGTACTGAAATCCCAACAGCCACTCTCAGTGTCACCCAGTGCCTCGTGTCACCTAAACCTGAGCCCCACAAAGCACCTCAGGAGATCCACGCTACAGCAAGTGCTGTTCTCACCTTCCACTAGGAGATAGAGACAAGGCAACACAGAGATGATTCAGGACAGCCAGCATGGCTTTACTAGGGGCAGGCTCTACCTGACTAACCTAGTGGCCTTCTATGATAGAGTGACTAGGTCAGTAGATAAGGGACAACCTATGGATGTGATCTATCTGGACTTCAGTAAGGCCTCTGACACGGTCCCTCACAACATCCTGCTTGTCAAATTGGAGGGATATGGATTTGATGGGTGCACTGTTCAGTGGATAAGGAATTGGCTGGATGGTCGCATCCAGAGGGTGATACTCAATGGTTTGAAGTCCAGATGGAGAGCAGTGTCAAGTGGTGTCCCTCAGGGGTCTGTGCTGGGACCAGTACTGTTTCATTTTTATCAATGACATAGACAGAGGGATTGAGAGCACCATCAGCAAGTTTGCAGATGACACCAAGCTGTGTGGTGTTGTCAATACACCAGAGGGACAGGATGTCATCCAGAGGGACCTGGACAGGCTGGAGAGGTGAGCCCAGGTGAACCTCATGAGGTTCAACAAACGCAAGTGCAGGGTCCTGCACCTGGGCCAGAACAATCCTGGCTATCAGTACAGACTGGGGGATGAGGGACTAGAAAGCAGCCCTGAGGAAAGGGACTTGGGGTGCTGATGGATGAGAAGCTGGACATGAGCAGGCAGTGGGCACTTGCAGCCCAGAAGGCCAATCCCATCCTGGGATGCATCAAAAGATGTGTTGCCAACAGATCCAGAGAGGTGATTCTGCCACTTCGCTCTGCTCTCGTGAGACCTCACGTGGAACACTGTGTGCAGGTCTGGAGTCCTCAATAAGGCTCCATGTCCTTCCTAGGACATGGACCTGATGGAGTGAGTCCAGAGGAGGGCCACTAAAATGCTCAAGGGGTTGGAGCACCTCCCCTACAAGGACAGGCTGAGGGAGCTGGGGTTGTTCAGCCTGGAGAAGAGGAGGCTTCGGGGACACCTAATAGCGGCCTTCCAGTACCTGAGGGGGGCCTACAGGAAGGCTGGGGAGATTCTATTTACAAAGGCCTGCAGTGACAGGACGAGGGGCAATGGCTTTAAGTTGGAGAAGAACAGATTTAGATTGGATATTAGGAACAAGTTCTTTACTATGAGGGTGGTGGAGCACTGGAACAGGTTGCCCAGGGAGGTGGTTGAGGCCCCTTCCCTGGAGATATTCAAGGTGAGGCTCGATGAGGCCCTGGGCAACCTGGTCTAGTTGGGGGTGTTCCTGCTGACTGCAGGGAGGTCAGACCAGATGACCTTTGGAGGTCCCTTCCAGCTTGGACCATTCTATGATTCTATGATTCCCCCAGCATTTATCTCCCCGACACCTTCTCAAGCCACACTGCTGTCACCTGAGGCTTGCACAAAGCCCACTTCTTCCTCCTCAGCACCCTCCTCGCAAGAGCCAAGACTCCGACCAGAACAAAGTCCGATGGCCAGCCAACTCATCACTGCTGACAACATGGGACACCAGGGCCACTCCTGGAACAGGTAGTTTTTCTATCCAGCTGTAAAGACCAGTTGCAGCAGGTACCATCAAGTGCCAGAATAAGGAAGAGGCAAGGAAAGAATATAAACTGAAATTTACCCATATGCCAAAACTGTTCTAACAAAATAAGAACAAAGACACCAAACTGAAGGGTTTCTCCCCAGATCTCATTTTCAATTGTGATGACAAGCTAGTCTTGGTACTTTCCTCTCTACCTGCTTTCATTAGCTGTATGAGCTTCCAACTGTTCATTCTCCTCCAACAGACTGCATGGGAGCTATTGCTTCATGGAGTGATAAGGCAAGAACAATTAGCAAGTGCTGCAGTAACAAGGAAATGGAAGTGACTTGCCTTTTACTATCAAGAAAATACTGATATTAATCACGTTATCTCAACAGGAAGTTCTGTATTGACTTCTTTTGCAGCCAAGAAAGAACAACAACAAAAAAATACATTTATGCCTTCTTACAATGGATTCTTTTTTGAGCTGAGACTAACCAGACAGCACTAGCTGCAGTCTTGATAGGTTTAACTTGAAAGAGGTTAGTGCTCCCAGCGTTACAGATGTTACCAGGGTGGTGAAAAAGAAACCTCTGCCTGTGAGATGTACGTCTATAGATCTGTCAAAGAGCGGTTGCTGACAAACACCTGTTGTGCAGGGGTTCATATATGTGTATACATATATATATGAATACTGAACTGCTGCACAATAGGTGTTCTGCCAACAACTCTTCTTTTACTTCCCCCAGAGATACTAATGTTATTAAAAGCAAAGGCACCTGAAAGCCAGTACGCTGAAGAAGCCCAGAAAGCCTGTGGTGGCAGGAGCACACCGACACAGTTCTCACTGTGGTTATGCACAACTATTTTTCACACACTGAAACCACACCAGCCCCCAAGTCTAAAGTCCTGCAGAGATGAGCTCCAAGCTGCAAACCCTGCAGCCCCAACTACTGTCCATCAATGTTAACCCAGAGCTTTGGTTCTCTGAGGGCACCTTTATACCCGGCAGCACCTGCTGAAGAGAAGCCCTGGATGCCTGAAACATTGGGGTTTGTTATGTGGAAAGGAAGCAATATGAATTCAAACCTTAATGAAAGGCTTAATCCTTCCATCCCTGCCAGAGAGACCTAGTTTTCCTTCTGGAGTTCAAAAGAACTCGTTAAATTTCTTCAGCACGCAAGCTAAATTATTCTTATCTCCATCAATGGAATATTGCTTTTCTTCAAGTGTAACTAGTACAAACTACCAAGTGAGAACAAGAAGCAGCATCCCAAGGAGTAGTGTCCAAACTGCATTTAATTTTGCAGTAAAATCTTATCATGAACTTGAACTTGCTGTGAAGCAACCAGAACACTACAAGAACTGGGGCGAAGAGGCCACCCAGCTACAGCACATTAAATATTTGGTATTCTGTTTTTCCAGAAAAGTAGGGCAGCATTCCAGATCTTCAGTAGTTTACCAATACTTCTGAGATTCACAGTTCTTAACAGAAGATCTGGAAGGTCTATTTAGGTTTCAATGTGAGACATGGTTGTATCCAGTCTATTTCCTCCAGAGCTTCAGGGTATTCCATGTTATTTACCTATTCCGGGTTGCTTGAATTCTCCCAGATTCCAGCTAAGGCACATAAGCCAGGCTCCCTACTGGATGCTTGTCCCTCAACTATTCCAGAAAGGAAATAACAACCTAGATGAGCTATGCTGTCCACTTCCATCAGCACAGTACCCAGCACATTTACAACCAAAAAAAGTCCCTGAAGTACAATTCCAGAGTAATTTGTTCTTCATATTCCATACTCCTTAACAAAAAAGCACTACTTACAGAAGCATAGAAAGTTTGATATTACAACTCATGATTTATAGAGATTTGACTGGACAGCTTGTATTTATACAACTCCATAGCTAATTCTTTAAATTAAGAAAGTGAAATTTATTGCCCAAGTCCATATCTAGATGGGCTGCTGGCATCAACCTGACTATGTGCACAACAGCAAGGCCAGCAGCAGCTGTAGGAACCAGCTTTTAGGCAGGAAATATCTCCTCTGTCCTTAAGAGTCAGAAGATGTTTGGACGTAGACAAATATTTTTCTTGTTTTCTGTCCCCAGAACAGATTTGCTGTTCTCCAACCATTCTGAGCCTGACAAAATTAGAAAAAGTACTGTAGAAAAGGTGCCCAGAGATAAAAAACTTGAAGCAGTTACTGCTTTTTCTTAACATTCCAGATTTTGAGCTGCCAGAGGAACCACAGCAGGTAAGTTATACTTCTCTGGTGAGTAAATCCCATAAAACCAGGCAATGCTTTCGGAAACAGGCTGCCAATTTTGCCTTTAACTTATTCCCCTCTACTCCACAACACACAAACACTCTACTCTCCTGATATTTTTCTTACCTCTCATCTGTATTTCTTGTTGCTCCCTCTCTTTTTTAGCTTGGATGGCAAGAAGGCGCCTGCTCTTCACAGCACTGATCATATCATCGGCTTCTACTTCTGCCCGGTGTTCTATTTTCATCATCTCAGGTTTTTTCTTTTCATTTCTTCCCATCATATTCTCATCTTTCCCGTTCTCCTTGTTCTTGGCCACCATTTCTTTTCGCTTCTTTTTTTCTGCCCTCTTCTTGTCATTTTCTTCCTTGAGGATAGCCAGGCGCTCCTTCCACAGCTCAGCTGACGTCTGCTGCTTGGCCTCCACGTGGTCCTGCACCGAGTAGGTCATTAGAATCCGGTGGCACAGGGCTCCAAGTATCTGCAATTTCTCTTCAGGAGTCAGCTCAAAGAATTCTGATGTCTCCAGTTTCTCCAAAAACTCATCCTGTACTTCATTATCCTCAAAAGCTGCCGAATCCTTGCTTTCATCTATATTATCTGAGACCTCACTTTCCTCTTGCACGTCTGACTTGCGCAGGCACAGGCGAACCAACTCAGAAGCAGAATGCAAAGTAAGTGGTATTTCAGAAAGCTTCATTCCCAGCTCAGCATAATCTTCAGCAATTTCATCCTGCAGCAGGGTCTGCAAGAGAATGACCAGTACTCGGTTCAAATAAAGGAAGCCTCCCTTTTCTGCGCAAAGTGCTTCCATCAGGGAAACTGCCGTAATGGGATATTGACCATCTGGCATCAATAACCCTGAGTAACAGCTCAGGAACTCCACCACCATGGCAACGTCCCCAAAGAGCGTGTTAGGAAGTCCTTCTGGAGTATCAACGAGTTTAAAAGTAGGCAAGCTCTTCCCTTTAAGGTCTTGGTCCTCATATCTTTTCTGTTTTTCCAGTTTTTCCTTCATCTCCTTCTCCTTCCTCTCCTTTGCTCTCTCCTTCAGTTTCTCTTTCAGCTTCTCCCTTTTCTTCTTCATGTACTCCTTTCGCTGCTCCTCTGTCATGGTGGCCCATTTCTTCCTGTGCTCGAGAAGCTCGTAGCGTTTCTGTACCAACCCTCGCAAATCCTCAGGGAGACGGGCACGATCCTCATTTGAGAGTAACCTTGCTGTTTTGGAGATGATGCAGGAAAGAGCACTTTTTTTGTCTTCACGGTCTTTGTTTTCTTTGTAATAGGCAATGAGGTGGAGTGCTGCAGGAGGCAGACGTTTCTGGGGTTTGCTGGAAGATCTAGGGGTGCCTCCAGAATTCCTGGGAGCTCTGGACACCTTAGGGGTACCTTTAGCCATGTCCAGTAGCGTCATTTGTTTCATTTTCATCTTAGGGGTCTTCAAACCTTTCCTAGGAGACTTTGACTTCCCCGATGACTTCTGCCCGTTCAGAACCCTTTTGCCTCTTTGCTTTTTGTCCAAGGATTTGTTACTGCCCTTCCCCATTTGGCTCCTCTTTGGAATGTGAAAGTTAGAGTCAAGTTTAGCAGGTGACACAATTTTCATCACCTCTTCCAGCTCCTCTTTAGGACATTTGGAATTCTTAGAGTTTTTCACCTTCAGTGGAGAGTCAATAATAGATTTCTCCAAATGCACGTGGCACCACAGAGTCGGGCTCAGTGGATGGCCCAGGGATGATCCATCAGCTTTGGATTTCTTAGAAGGCTTTCTGTCAGGTGATCGAGAGCTCTTCCTCTTAGTTGAGGGGTTGAGAGTCATATACTAAAATTAAAGAATGAATGATTTTTATATTAATATTTAAAGGTAAATAAAGGTTATTTGGATCCTTCCCTGTCAATTATTTTTGTCTAAGCTTATTTTTCATGTATTTTTCCAATGCCTCAATACATTGAGGGTAAGAGGCTTCTGCAATAGCTTCCAATATTTTGCACTGCAGACACTACGTTGGTACTGAGGTCACTGGCCCATTCCAGAAAGTTCCCATTTAACTTTATAAAATGAAACATTACAAAGAATTTTAAGTATTTCCTACTGAATTACACAAAACCACTTTGTTTTTACTTAAAAGGTTGTGGGGAGGGGGTTTGCCTGGAAAATGCTGACATTAATTTCAAAAACTATTCTGTTGCTCAGAGATTTCTTAGTGAGTCAGGTGGGGTTCAGTCCTGGCCCCCACCCAGTGAAAAACTGGAGGAGCACAGAAGTGAGGGGTGACAAGAGTTCAGAGACTGGTTTCTGACTTGCCTGAAAACATCTAGAATGAAGATGAGATGGGATTCAGTTCTGAAGTAACAGGACTGAATATCTGACTGGTTTCGAGCTGCTGGAATAACCCACCTGCCAGCACACTTTTAGCACAGAACAGTTTAACCCAGAGCCAAAGAGAGACTGATTTCAGGACTATCTCAACATCTCAAATCCAATTTCAGGATGCACCCAGAATATTTCAAAAAGTGGAAAATATAATGCAAGGATCTAACCTTTAGGTTTGGGATAAAATTACCAGAAAACAGGGGCTGAAAATTTGAGTACCTTAGCAATAAAAAAATCCTACAGTGGTAGGCACAGCAAGAGGTGTTAGAGGTATTTAATAACAGACATACGCAAATGTGACCAAGTTAAGACTGCCATAGCAGTGCTCAGGCTTTCTGGCTCCCAGATGTTCACTCTTGGAAGCTTTAGTTTAAGAGCCCTCATTAGCCCATTAGAGACATTGTTACTGAAGATTGCACAGTCACCAAATCCAGTGTCTGCTTAACTTCATTCTACAAAAAAAAAAAATCTGTGTTGAAATCTTTGCTGAAGAGAATTACCTAAGCTGAAAGCATCCAGCACTGACATGAATCATGATAATTACAAATTCACTAAGATTTACAACTTATACTGTATATCCAACTGTCACTTATAAAAACTTATTTTGTCAGAGCACTAATTAATAAGTTCTCCAGCCATTTCTCAAAATGTAAAAGCTCAACATAAATTCCATCTCTCTGTCAAGCAGGAAACACGCTGCAGAAAGAGCCACACCATAACACAAAGCTAAGGACTTCTGTAACTCAAATTGAAGACGTTACAGTTGCGTAGTTTTGCTTATACCACCTCTCAGTGCACTAAATAAAAGGCTTTGTACACTACCAGCAAATGCTTCAATTATCTATTAAGGCAGTGACCTCAAATACTAAGGCAAGGGTAAACATAACCCAAATACGAAGAATTTATTTTTCTCTTTAAGCAAATTTACAAACATCCAAAAGAGTCCATAGAAGCTTTCTAAAAAAAGAGTGTTCTCCTCCTGACAAGGACAGAGGGATACAGCAAATATTTCTATTCTAGTTTTAGAACAATGCTTGACAAAGACCAAGCCCGTGAAAAAGTCATTTTACTTAATGAACAGAATAGTGTGTTCTACAGCAAAAGACAGATTTTAAAACAGCAGATTTCATGATTTGGCATTTACTCAGTTAACAGTGTATTTGGCTGGTCATTACAAAAAAAAAAAAAACCAACAACATCCCTGCTACTTAGAGCATTCAGTGCAAAATTTGTGGTATCTGCCATCACTCAATCCAGCACCACAAAAGAACCATCATGAAGCCAAACACATCCAGCTCTTGAATTGTAACCATGAAAAGGGCCCAGGAACTGACACGATCAGGTAAGGAGTACAGCTCTCCCATTTGTAAAGACACCATTTCCTTGTGTAAGACAAGTAATGCAAACTATTAGAAAAATCAGGAAAAGGAAGTTACACCTCAAATTTTCAAAGCAGACCACCGTTTCAAACATTTAAAGCTGTGTTGCCTCACAAAGGATCAGTCTTCAGAGGAGTGGGCCTTCCTGCTCTAAGTTGATGTAAGCTTGGGACCACCAAAACCCAAGTGGCACGCTGAAGTCTCTGCCAAGACTGCTCAAGGGTGGGGAACAGGTGAGAAAGCAAAGGAGAAACTTTTAGGAATTCTTACCTTATGTGGGTCAAGCAAGAAGTCACTAAATTTACTGGGGAGAGAGTATTTCTTCACTAACTCATCCTCCACCACCCACGGGGCATTCTCACACGTGCCGGCCCGCAGTGCGTTATGACGGATGAAGTACCTCAGGATCTCCTTGTTGGGAGGACGCTCTGTACGGACTAAGCTGTCTGCTGGTACGTTGCTGATGATCTTGGAGATAACAAAGAGACAGACTGTTAACATTTAACTTCTAACCACATTATAAATACCCATCATATGGCTAAAAGGAGCAAGCACCATTTTCCTGCTTCATGTCCACAAATTCTTTGCTCTTTCAAAGCTCTCTTGCAAAGACTCAAACCAAACCAAACATAACTTGCAGAGTTGAGATGCATAACAGAGACTGGAAGGAAATTCAGTTAGCCAAAAGAGTAAAAAATGTTAGTTCACAATGCAGATTTCTTGCCAGAGCCCACTACTTTATCTCTGGCCTTCCTCCTGTGTGTGTTTGCTACTAACTTAAAAGCTTTTACATATTAATGTTTATTTTGGTTTTTTTTTTTCCCTGAGACCAGAGGAGTAACTCTGCAAGTGGTACTCATTAAATTGAGGTCAGCACTGCCTCTCTTGTCAAATTAGCAAACAGATGAGAAACGGCACGCAGCAGTGCTGCAGCTACGCAGAGCTTCCAAAGCACAGCTACCTCTGACTCTCAGCAAAGCTCAGTGAGAACAAGAGCAGCAACTGCTGCTCATGATTTAACTAGTCCTCCTCCCACCAAATTTCATTAACTGCCTGACCAGAGATTACCCAGTTAACAGCCACAACTCTAGAGCTACTGTAGTACCGTGTCTCGGTGTGTGGTACCAGGAATTAACAGGTGTCTCCATGTGCAAAACCCCATTAGATATAGGAGCAGCCAGACTAGTCAGCCTCACAGCTAACCACAGCCATCTGCTTCCAACACCACCACTCCAGCAGGAAGTACTACATTGTGCTGTACAGACACACTGACGGTGATTATTTAATTAAACTTGCATGTTCACCTTATAATAGAAAGGATTCAAGTGGGCAACTCACCTTATCTTCATTTTTCAGCTTGACATCATATTTGTGTGGCAGGAATTTAGGTGGAACCCACTTCCTTTCTTCCTTCTTCAGAGAAGTGGGAAGCTTCCGAGGAGACCTACGTGCTCGATCATCTGATAAAAGCAAGGGAAGACTTTAAGTATCCAAGTGTTAGAGTCCAAAAAAAAGGTTAAAGAATCCAGACCATCGCTGGAGTAAGCACCCCAGCCCTTGCTATCTACACAGTGCTTGGTTAAACTAGAACATCAAGAAAAAATCCCAAATTGGGTTTTAGAAACAGCCTGAAGATGCAGGCTGGGAACACAGTCCCTAAACAGCTCTGAAGTAGGAAGCACCACCTATCTTCAAGAACCACTAGTAATATTTAAACCCATCTCTCCGCAGACAGTAGCTGCAAATACCCATGCAAAGGGAGAAAATGCCTATAAAATTCATGAATTGGAGATAGGTTTCATAACCAGTAACCTGCTCAGGGAGCGCCTGCCAAGAGCCCTACCTGTTTCTGCCAGGCCATATTTGAAATAATTCTACTGCAGGAATTACAGACTCTAAGTAACTTTAAAAATTCATTTAACTTTGGTGGTCATTAAGCTTTTTCCAGCTACAAGGACTATGTGTATGGGCTAGTTTAGTTAGATCTTAAGCATGCTTATACAAACAGCCTTTTATTCTCAAGAGAGATGGAACTGAAAGAGCCCAAAGGTATCACACATCCTCTTGCCAGCTGGTGTTGAGTCTATTTCTCTATTCAGATTGCAAATATTAATGATCACAGATGCTTTGGGTTCACTGCACCGAACACACAAGCGTGCAGCTGCTTCCCACGTTACTGCTACATTTCAGATAATGCAACGTAGAATCCTCTGCTCCAAACATCACTCATTATAGAAGTTTTACTTTAACAAAAACCAAATAACAACTAAATTTCCTGACAGTGATGGTATGTGTGAAAGGAGACTAATTGTCTCATCACAAGTCAGGTTGAGACCAAACTTTTGGCTTCTTCGGTTCCACATTCATATTAAAAATATCTCAATAAGTTCACAAATACCAAACTATGTTTTTCTGCTCAACAGCAAAATGGCAGTCGCATACAAGACACTTCAAGCTCTGTAAAAGATCTGCTTTCAGTGTCTTTGCTGGATGCACATACCACACAGAGCAAGTTTATGTGTAAGAAATAAGTGTGCTGCTTAGTCCTGGCTCTGACTTTGAAGGATTCCATTACACTGCTGGCTCTCCAACAGACCTGTAAGTGACCTCTCCTTTTGTGATTTACCTTCTAGATTCTAGAAATAGGGATGACTACACTGAATTCCATCACACAGCACCTGCATGCTCAGGGGTGGGGAAGAAGAAATCACTGTACGTTCCCTCCTGAAGTTATTTTAAAAAAAGCATACTTTATTTGTTGTGCATTGTACTGTAATAAACTTCACTACACTACTGGAACCTCATAAACCATCCATATGCTGTTGTCTCCCCCTATTCACCACTTATTTTGGATCTTCCAAAGCAGTATTAGTTTTAAGTACAGCTCCAGCAGCAGAACCTGCCTCCAGTAGTTCACCATCCATTTTCAGGAAAAACTAGCCTTTCCTCTCACTTCTGCAGATTTTCCAGAGCTTACTCCCTAAGTAACCAGAAATACAAAGCCACTTCAGACTGCAGATATGATGCAATAAAGCTGGTATAAAGCCTTATTTTTAGCTTCTGAAGCACAGTAGACACCTAACCAGAGAGGTTGAAGCTCTTTCTCTGCCCCTTTTTTATCCTCCAACAAAATCACCAAGTTTGACATAAGTATGAGTAAAAATGCTGTGGTTAATTCTGCCCCCTCGTGTGCGCACAGAAAGCTACAGCTTGTCCATCACACACTGTTAGGCAGAGCCTGTTATTGCTTCTAAATGCTCACTCCTGCACAGTGACCTCATCCCCTATTACCAGTGGTCAAGTACACAAATTATTAGACAGAAGAGGAAGGAGGTGTTGTTCAGACACCTCCACAAGGCACACAGCCTCGGGCAGGCGCAGCGCAGGGCGCAATGAAAACAAGTCTTCACTATTTCTGGAACACCCTGTATAAACATAACAAATGCTACAGAGTTATTTTAATGGACTCTGGAATATAGATTCAAGAATGAGTTTATTTTAATGGACTCTGGAATATAGATTCAAGAATGAGTTTACTATGAACCTATGTTCTATGACAACCCAGAATATAAAAGCATTAGCAATAAAACATCCTTTTAATCAATGCGTCTGTACAAAGAGAGAGTTAAAAGAATGAGCACTTACTGCTTTTATAGATTAAGTTATGACTCTGCCAGCGCCTCTGATTTGAAGGTGCTGAGGGCAGTGTCAGTGAGAGCAGAGCTGGCCACAGCGGGTTAAACGTTGCACACCAACCAACAAAATATTATGGTGGACCTGACTAAAGTAGTAAAGTCTTTACTAGACTTGACTAAACACACAAGACCAAAAACACTGCTGTAATTTTGGTCAGTGAGCATTTATAAAGTAAAAGGTACTTCCCATGACTTTTACGAGCTAGTTTGAGAGAACTGCCCCTCAAAAACAACAACAGCCCCTCTTCAAACTACTGTTTCAAAGGATAAGGCCAGATTTTTTCTGCAACACCTTTTTTTTTTTCCCTTCCCAGTTATACAGAGCACTGCAATGAAATCAAAACAGCTCATAACTTTTTCCCATCAGAAACAGTTGACAATTATTACGCTTAGCAGAACTTGTTTTCCACCCCTGATGTTGCTATTAGCTTGCTGGGATGTTCTCCGAGTTTCCTCTTCTCTGTATTAGAGGAGACTGAAGACCTTCCCCACATGCTGGGATGGTTATTTACAAATGTAAAGAGTTTATTGCATTTATGTGCCTCTAAAATTAAGCTATCAAGATTGAAGATATGCTGTGGGGTTGTTTTGTTTTGGGCTTTTTTTATTTTTGAAATCTCTTTTAAAGAATCTTATAATTCCATTTTTAAGAAGTTACACAGGGCATAAACCCAATAATTTATTTTTTTTTCCTCTTTCAACAGTACCTTCTAAGAATCAAGAAAAGCCTTGGACATCCACTGATTAGTTCTGCAGCACGGAGGAACAGAAACAAAAGAGGGGAACAGTGTTTCCAGGCATGTTTTATTTTGAACCGTTAGAAAAAATTTAGCATGTGTTTTTCTGCATTAATTTTGTCTCAAGCATTTGAAAACTGAAAAGGGGATAAACCAAAATAATAAAAAAAAAATTCACCCTTATATTTTATGTCAACTGGCGACATCAAAGAGAATTAGAGCTTGTCTCTGGCTGCAGAACAACAGGCTTTAGAACTAGAGATGTTTGTTCTGATGCTGTTCATCACAGCAGAACATTACGAATGCATGAACCTTTGCTGTTTACCCCTGCCCCTATTTTTTAAAAAATATATTTGTTATACTTTTGAATTTATCCTTTTCATGCTTTTGGTATTACACCTTAGAACAGCAGCACATTTTCTGCTTTTAAACAGGCAAGAAGAGTTGAAAGCCAACAGTACTGATGCCACCAAAGCTGCACTACTAACAATGACAATCCAGGATTTCCATCCCATAGCACTGTTTAAACGTCACATAAAACATTCACAGCCCAGGCCCAAGATGTACATAAATTCAAATACTCACTTCCAGGAGCTACCTACAAGCACACACTGTCTCACTACTTACTCATACTTTCCCTCCTGTTGTCCTCCTCCTTCAGGACGGCTTCCTTCTGGTTGTCCTGGGCTGCCTGGCTGGAGTTCTCCTTATCACTGGATGGGGAATCACATGCTCCATCAGATTTCTTTTCTGAGGCTTCTTCATCCACTTTCTCCAGGGGATGGATTTTGACAACTTTCACAGGCAACATTTTCTGCTTACCAACCTGCACAGAAATATTGATGCAAACCAAACCCAAGCAAGACACATGAACATGGCTTCAACGCCACGAGGAAGGAAAAAAAACCAGCTATGACCTACAAACCCTAATTCGGGAAAATTGACATCCTCCTTGAGAAAAGCTCATGATCCTCCTCATGAAACAATTACAGGATCGCTATCTACTACTCCTACCTGGAAGTTCTGTTCAATTTTCTAAAAGAGAGAGCTGCCAACCCACAAGTTTTTCCAGTGTCTAATAATGCTGCTGTCTCAGCCTAAGGAGAGTGTGTGCAAGGTATAAGCGTGCTCTCGCTGCAGCCCCAGTTGAGAGAGTATGTCCTGAACAGATTGTGTTCAAGAACAGAGAACATTTTAGAACTTTCCCTTATTTTTAACAATTTTGAGTTTTCCCCATCATTCCCAGTTTTGGAGGGAATTTTCTAATCATTAGAGCATCGTTAGAGATTTGTAAATGGTGGACTTCAAGCTACGTTAATTTAAGACTGCTGTTCCTTCTAGGCACACGTTGGGTGAGAAGATTACAGCAGATTGGTTTTCTTTAACTGCTTTTAATTAAAATATGTGGGTTTACATATATTTAAATATATACTGCTTAAATATGTGACGGTCTGTGTATAACAAGTGTGTCTCTGTTTCCCTTTGCACACACACAGACCAGTCACTTTTCTCTCACCATCAGTACGGGTGATCCACAGGCTTCTGCTTACGGAGCCGTTGTATAGAAAAGAAATTCTCCCCATCTTTCTGGTCATGTAATTGCCCAATGTATTCTTCCCATCTCCTGCCTTTAGATATCCAAAATTAGCTCCGTGCTAAAGCATGAGTTAAAATGGAAAACAGAACCTCACCTCAAAGTCACACTCTTCTCCCACTGCAAATTTGGTCATGATCTCCAGCCAAGCTGCATCCACCAACTTTTCCAAAGATACAGTGTTGTGGTGAACTATTTCCAGTACCAGTTTCTCATACCAGATGGGGAACTCCTCCTTCAAGCTGAGCAAGCACATAAGAAGTTTTCATTATTCAGGGAATAAAAGCCAAAATGCAAAGTAGCCTCCCATTTCGCAATTCCGGGAACTGAACAGCCAGGACAATGTTTGAGGCAGATGCCACATTAGCATGCAAACATCCAAGGGCTTTTTTCCCCTCCCTCCCCCAGCCCCCCCCAAAGTGTTAACTCGCATGACAATACAAATTGTACTTGTCCTTCCCAGAAGGAACACCATAAAGCCTTCTGGAAGAGCAGCACTGCCAGTGAACCCTTTCTTGCCGGTTATTGCTGCCTTTCTACTAGATGTTAAATATATACTGAGACCCTGTCATCATTCTGGGGCTTGTTTCTTTCACATTTTTGCTTCCAACAATAACACCACGCTTCTTCCCAAACAGACTGCTAGCACAGTAAAGAAGATAGAGGTAGGCTTACACAAATTACATTTCCAGAGAAAAATATTTTGTGTGTTTCGGCGTGTCACCATCTTCAAACTTTTTCATCCAAAGAAGAGAAATGATTGTTACAAATTTACTTGGCTCATTTCCTTTCTAAAGGATCAGGTCAGTTAGCTGATAGGGGTACTAAGAAATATATTGCATAAAGCTTTCTGGTTAAAAAGTAAAGTTCCATTTCAAGTTACTGTAAGAAGGAAGAAAATACTCCCATTTTTCCAAAACCCTTTTAGCTTGCCAGACTCGGGAATCCATCGCCGACAATCCTCAGCTATATTTGCTGTTATACAACTGCCATGAACAAATTTATCACTTTAGCAAACTGCTTAAATGAACTTCTTTTATTCAGGCTAGTGTCAAGTATTAAAGCAGAGAGGATTAAAAGCTTCCCAGGCAGTTTGCTGTTTCAAAGAAACAAGACCAAAAACCTCGTTTCACAGAGTCTTTTTTCCCCATGTTTAGAAGGGCTATAGTTAAATTTCTTACTGAGAAATCTTCCATTTATATTTGATTTCCATTTCTGAATGTTTTCAGTAGTGGCCAAGCAGCCCAACCAAAAGTAAGCATCACTAGACCAGTGGTTTTTGACTCGGGATTCTAAGCTTATGGAGCTGGCTCTGCGCCCCCCTCTCACAGAAGAACACTAGGGAGGAAAGAGCCAAGGCAGCAGGACCTCAGCCCTCACAGACATTAGGACTATTAGGGAATAGGTTTCTTATTTGTTGCCTTTAAGGATGTGTTTAACCTCAAACGATGGGGCATTTCTCCTTAGGCTATTCGTTCTTTTGCCAATGAATCAGAATCATGGATTCTTCACGAAAGAGAAGCAGCAGCAAACCTCACCTCTCAGGCAGTGAGAAGCTGCTGACAAGCTCCTCGGTTTAAACCCAGGGAAAAAAAAGTCACAGAAGTCCAAGGCATTAGCTCACAGAACCAAGAAACATGCCATTTGTTTGGCATAATTCCTACAATTTGGGAATCACAAAGTGAGTTACAGATGTTGGTAGAGCCAAGGACTCACACCTTTTCAGAAAATTCACTTCTGTGGCAAGGGCCACGTTGGGCAGCCCAGAGGAACGAGTTTTAAGATTTATTTCTTTTCCCCCCTCTGAAAAATTCCCATTACTCAAGTGGCTTTAAAATATGCCAAGTACCATATGCTGAACTATTTTGGTTCAAATAATACCGAGATACAGCACTAAATAAGTACATTACTCAAGTGCATTAGTGATGCCATCAAATTTGGACTTCATTTGCTTTCAGCTCGGGAATTCCCACATCTCCTTACAGCCAGTAAAAAGCTCCTTATCTCCCCTCCTAAAGCAGCATTCCCAAGTCCACTTTTCTGCCTCAGTGCCTACAGACAGACACACACCAATTTTTTCCCTGGTACTTACAGCTCAGCAACTTCCTGCTCCTCCTCCCAAGCCTCCTTGTGCGTCAGCTGGCTGCTCCCCGTGCTCTTGCACGTCCAGATTCGTTCGCTGTATCTCTCTAAACGCGCTTCGTACTCTCTGAAGAAGCAGCAGCTCAGGAAAACAGGATTGATGCAGTGGAGAGCATAATCACATGACCATAAGACAATCAAATTCAAATTAAACCCTTACTCTTAGAATGCATAAAGGCTGAGGGTCGCCACAGTACTGTTGGAGGCTGTGCCTACCGTGGAGATGCTGCATTAAATCAGAGAGGTTTTCAGAGCAGGGTACATTGGAGCTTCCTGCAGCTGAAATGCCAGCCCTGCTTGGCACCAGCTTACAGAAGGTGCCACACCACTGTCCCTTCAGCTGAACGCTTCGTGGCACCGTGAAGTTACTCTTCAGCTTTTCCAGTCTGATTCATTGGATAACGGCACTAACAACACCACGGGCACACGCAGGAGACACGGAACGGTCTACGACTAAATAACTGCTGGGGAACTACCACTACTAGTGCCCTAGGGTAGCACTGCAAACTCTAGATGCAAATTACCAGTTTACCTAGTACCCCCAATCTTTTGAGAAAAAAAAATATCCAAAAGCTTTGAAACTGGAATGACTAGAAAGGCCACCTTTTATTTAGTTTCCAAGAAGAGCAGCCTCCTGCGTTAGCACAACTTTAGGACCTTTCTCACCAAGTGTATCACCTGCTTCCTGCACCAAAACCAACCTCAAGATTGCTCTGGCCATTGGGATGAACAGGGGGGTGCGTGGATGAGGCACCCTGGTGCAGGGTTATGAATCACAGCATTAGCTACTCTGCTGTAAGCATCTGTGTCTGTGCTCTATCCCTTCCACCTAAGCAGTAATTAACTGTCAGGGCAAAGAGATAAAAGCTACTTCATACTTTCTATGGCTCAAACACATACAGGCACAATCATCAGCAAAGCCAGCACAGTGTAAATCCACACCAGTTTATCCTGTGGCAGCCTGCTTAAGTTGCCATATGCTTCCCGAGGGTAATTTAAGTGGAGAAATTATAACAGAGAGGCAGGAAAAGCATCTTTCCCTTCTCCAGCAGCAGGCTCTCCAGCAGCAAAGCGGGCAGAGAGTACAAAGCATACTTGTAACAACTACAGCAGCTCAGCCTGCTGCAGCACAAGTGCTAATTATGAGAGTCTCTGTGGGAAACAAACAGATTGCTCCATGCTCCTGCAAAGGCAGAGTCACCAGCCACAGCAAATTGCTCAGCATATCCTGCATATGCTTTGCTTTCAAGAAAATTTTAGCACAAGTAACATATTTTGATTATTATTGTGTTGGCTTTTGGGTGGGTTTTTTTTTGTTTTCTTTTGTTTTGTTTTTTTTTAAGATTCCCGTTAGGAAGCCAAATTACAACTCCAATAAAGCCAATTCTCTTGGACATTTCTTCACAGCCCCGAGGTAAAGCACAAGGTACAGAAGCCACAGTGTGGACGCTGATACACAGGTATCTCACAGCCACAGCAACTGGTGCTACACAAAAATAGAAGCCAGGAACAGAACTGCCCCCAGAGGAGCTGCCACTGCTGACAGTGTTCCCTCTCTACGGAGCAGGTCTCAAAACCAAGGAGAAATCCCACAGCTCCCCAGCTTCCCCTTCTCGTGTAGTCTCCCGTTCTTCAGCGGATCAACAGTGATCTGAAAAGCCACCCCCCAAGTTTTGAACCCTCTGGGCAGTTCTTAGCCCTCCCTGAGATTTCGACAATGCTTCAGTTTGCAGAGAAATGAGAGATGCTACGGGGCAGGGGCAGGAAACGCCATCGCTGCGGTGGGGCAGTGGAGAGGAGTAACCACAGCTTACAGAGGAACTCATCTGCACAGTGCTGCGACACGACCACAAGTGTGATTTTAACGTATTTTATAGTGATACTAAGATAACCCGGGGTGTGTGTGTGTGGGGGGGGTGTGTGTGTGTGTAAACGAAGAGCTCTCCTTATATTTACAGCACTTAACTACTTTAATAATGATTACACTGCAACAATAATAATTCCTCCCTATGCCTTTCACCCAGGCAGAAGCATTAAAAGCAAATCCAACCCTTGCAGTAGGTACAATCAAGAGCCATCTTCAGCTTCCTTCAGCAATCCCACCTTCACTCTCCCCCAGCCTTTCCTTCTCGTGTCCTCCATGGACACAACCTAGATAGGAAGGACTTGCAGTGCCATAACACCACCACTAAAAGAAAGAACCTTCAGAAGGGTTCAGCACATTGCCTTAATAAACCTTCAGTATTCTAAATAAATCCTTGAGAGATGGCTGGGAAGTAAAATTATGCTATACTTCCCTCCTACATTTATCAACTTCCCTCCAGCCCTGTGAGGAGTTTCCTTTCCTTCCAGCAAGGAGAGCAAATAAATGCTGATCCCCAGTACAAAAAATAATCAAAAGATGTGATTTCCTAACACTATTTTCCATATTGAAAGGAAGATCCACAAGAAATTTCCCTACGAGTTTTCCCCTCCTTATACACACCTATGAGTGCAAACTTAAGCCCGCCATATTGGGATCCATATTTTGTCAGATCAACACCAAATTTAAAAGGGGCAGGTGTAGCATTTTCCCTGTCCAGCTCTGCCTCTCAAATGCAATTTAATTCCACCTGCAGCTGGCCAGCTCATCTGACACTGACCCCTGGCCACGTTCCTTAACCAGCGCTCAAGACTCATCCCCACCCTGCCTTTGTGCTCCCAAGCCAGATCCTGCTTTGAAACCCAGCACAAAGCCAAAACATAGAATGTTTTTTGCAAAGTTTACTATAGCTCAAAGTTTCCTCTACACCTACACTATTTGTCCTTTCCACGTGGAAACAAACTCAACAAATTTCAGGCTGTTCAGCAGGTCTGGTTGAGGACCACAAGTGAGGGCTTACTGGTATACCATAACCAACTCTTCGCTCTGCAGAGCTGGAGCTGCCATTGCCACAAATTCCCAACACAATAATAAAAAAAAACCTGGACACCAACTACTTGTGAACATTCCCAAAAAAGCCGCAAATAACACACGTGATAAATTAAACAGATGACTACCCACCGCGTAACAGTTAATACATCACATCTGTTTGCATCCCACTGAAGAACACAATGTTGACAGGCAGAAAACAGTTACATTTAAAACGGGACTCTTTTAAAAAGAAAAATGTTTCAAAGTAACCAAGCTAACCACTGCACAAGAGGACTATTAAGTGAGTAGAGTTTACTTCTTCCTGGGTTATTGATGTTCTCACAGAAAGGAGCATCAACTCCAAAATAGCTTTAGAGCATCTTTAATTGTTCCCACTTGTATTAGCTAAGAAGGCAAACTTACCAGGAAGGCTGGTACATTTGTAAGATGTTACTCCCTGGGTGGGTGGTAAAGTTTTCCTAGAACTGTGGAGTGGGATACAACAGCTGCCAAAGTTTAACTGGCTGATATCACACGTGAAGATGTGAACCACTGCCTTTAACCTGCAAGCCAAACACGGCCTGATTCCTCGTGTTCTCTGTGCTACTTACCCTCTAACACCACTAACCAAGGACAGAGAGCAAGCTTTTACCCGGGGAGGAAAGCAACACAGCTTCCCAAAACCATACACCGATGGCAGAAAGAAAGCTTTGGCTGGACTACTCCCTTCTCCCCAGCCCAGGCTGCTCAGCACACCGGGTGCCTCTCTGGAGCTGGCAGCACAGCTTCCCAAACCGCAGCCGCTACAGCAGAACACAAACTGCAGAGGTCCTACACCCCAACAGAAGAGATAACCTGCTCACCAGGAACAAATTCAGTGTTTGGTAGACTCCAAATGCTCCATACACGTGCCACAGACCAGAGGTACAGCTGACATAAACTTGAGAAGAGCGTACCACACGTGAGGCATTCAGCTCACGCTTCACACCTCTCAGAGCAGATCCTACAAAGCTCCTGCAAGGACAGGTCTATCTCAGACTGCCCAGCCGTCCACCATCCCCACACAACTGGCAAGGCTCACTGAGTCTGAACCAGAAGCCCAAGGCTTCACTAGGACACAACGGGCTCCACACAACATGATTTCTTTTAGAAGGTTTTAGGGGGGTTTGGTAGTCAAAGGAAGCCACATAAAGCTACAAAGAAGTATCAGACCTGAGCTCTGATGACCAGCCTATCCACTGCTACTGTCCACTGCTACTAGACACTTTCTTAACACACACCCATGGGGCAGATGTGTCTCCTCATACACAATACCTCACTCTTCATTTTTTGTTCAACCCAATCTGCAAATCCTAACCAAAAAAACCCAAAACAAACAAAGAGTCTTAAGAACTTTCCACGTCTTTCAAATACCACATTCGTTGCTGTGCAGAATAAGAACCTGTACACCCTTTAGGAGAAGAGATAAACAACAGTTTTTCAAGGTGGAAAAACAAAAGCTCAGGAGACCATATTCTGGCAGGCCTCAGCATAAATGATACCGAGCGCTGTTCTGCGCAAGGACTCGGGCATCTCTTGACACACCCCCTCTGCTGCCACTGCCATCCACAAAAGCCATTCCTCTGCACTACTGAGGATTAATAGAAGAGACCAAAAAAAACCCTCCAAACCTTCCTTAGGTAACATCTCCCTTCAACTTACTGACTCATTTGCAATTTTCTGTTCCACTTTTTTGCCTAGCTTGTATTATACACAGTCAACAAAGCAAGACAGAAACCCAACATTACTTAGTTTCTCTTTTTAGTGTCATGACGTCTATCTGCCAAGATGAACTTTCTAGAACATGCTAAGCTGTCTGCCTCCCACGGCACCCCATGCTGTACTTTCTCCAAGAAAAGAGCACCTCTGTTGAACCTCGGTGGTTTCCTCTTTCCTTCTGACCCTCCAGCTCTCGCCATCCCCTCCAAGGATGAGGAAGCACCACTTTTCTTCCTTAATGTTAACACCATCCAAGTGTCTGCAGAAATGTGGCCTGCATCTACTCACAGACCCACAACAGCCATACCAACAGACTGGTGCTCTCAGAAGGTGCTCCATAACCCCGCTGTGCTGTTCCTACAAGGTAGATGAACCTTAAACCCACATCTTCTTTTATAAAGCTAGTAAATAGGCTTAAACACTTTTTGATCACTGATTGTTTCTCATAGGGAAAGAGAGAGAACAGGTCTTTGCCAGGTAAGATGGATGACTGAGCTACTTTCAGTTTGCACATACTGCAATAGCTTGTTTTTGAGCCACAGATGGAATGCTTTAAATTAAAATAGCATTAAAAAGCAAGTATCTAACACTCTACCCAACATCATTTTAAAGGGCTGAATGCATTAGCAATGCCTATCTGCACTCAGATACACATTTCCTCTTCAAAAGCTACCTAATCCTTCCTAGGGGCTTTCACCGGCTGCTCTGCACACTGAAGTAACAAGACACTCTCCCATACAGGGGTCTCTATAAGTTCTGGAGCTCCTTTGTCTTCCACGCCGCCAAGATCTCCGAGGTACGTTCCTATATTCACGCATTTCCGCCTCCCTCCGGTCCTCAGTTCCTGAGGTTTTGATCCTTGTAACACAAACAACAAGCAGCCTCCTGAAGTAGCACTTTGCAGGTTCAGCACAGACCTCGGGCCCCTTTGGCCCCCGACCGGTAGCTCTGCCTTGGTGGCTGCCCATCGCCGGTGACAGTCATCCGCCCGGCCACCTCCGCTTCGCGCCGCTCAAGGACCGTCACATGCCGACTCTCGTGGAACCATAAAAAAATAGAACGTTTTTCATGCACAGGCAGCCCAGGAGAAGACACTGACAGACAGAAAGCCCGGGCTCACCGCAGGCGAGCTGCCTCTGTCACTATTTTATTCTCTTCCCTGTGGGAGTCTCTGGTTTCCGAGCCACCCCTCACCCACGGGACACACGCCACAAATTGGTACTCCGTGGAGAGCTGTTCCTATGCTAATTGCATTAATCAACCCCTACCTACCGGTACTCGCCGAACACGCCGCCGGCTCCCCTTTCCCGACAGCCGTTACCCGTTGCTCCCTTCCCACCGCCTCCGAGCGCCGGCCCCGCGGAGCTGCCGGTAACCGCTTCCAAACCGGGCCACAAACTTCCCAGGGAACAGCCGCCCCCGGCGCCAGGGCCAGAGCTGGCGGCAGCGCGGACTGGGCTCCCCTCAGGGGCCCCGGGCCCCCCCCTCACGGCACGGTCC
>JAHREE010000165.1:168278-201865 GCA_033628505.1 Tringa tobata | reverse complement strand
TGTCCTCAGACCTCTGCCTACTCACTGCTCCAGGGCACAGAAAGGCAGCCTGGATGTGGCTGCGCCCCCACTAGCCCCCAGGGTCTGCTCTGGCTCTGTCCTCTCCCTCTTGGCTCAGTTCCTTGAGGCTGTTGGTTTCCTGGCTCTGGGCAGAAGGTGTTTGTGACGGAGAAGGTGGTAGCCTGGGGGTGGATCGAGAGTGGGAGACAGAAGAGGGGAGGAGTCACTGATCAACGCTAATAAATAAAAGGCCCCTCTTCTTCAGTCCAGGGTCCAGGACGCCGGGAGAGCTGCCTCCTCAGACACGAGCTGCAGGCTGGCGGGGAAGTGACGGCTTAGTGAGTATGTGGGGACTGCTTTGCTTTTCCTGGATGGCTGCTCCTTATAAATGCTTTGCTTGGTGCTTCACAGCTGCAAAATGTTAGCGGTGGTTGCTATGGTGTGTGTAGTACTGTGATTCTCCACTCTAGCAGGAGGCAGGCCAGAGGGCTGCTTTTCTGATCCCCCCTTTATTTGGGGGACTGCAGAGATGAAGAGAAAAAACATGAGAAAAAAACATGAGAAAAAACTTCTTCCCAGTGAGGGTGGCAGAGCCCTGGAACAGGCTGCCCAGGGAGGTCGTGGAGTCCCCTTCTCTGGAGATTTCCAAGACCCACCTGGATGCAGTCCTGAGTAACATGCTCTAGCTCTGGGCAATCCTGCTTCAGCAGCGGAGTTGGACTAGATGGTCTCTATGGTCCCTTCCAACTCTAAAAATTCAGTGGAATTCAGTGAAAACCAAATGCAAACACATCAGGAAGGGCCTGACTTCTGCAGTAGGGTTTAGCAAGCAGCAAAGTGTTTATAAATGGTGCTTTTTGGGATCTTCACTTGCAGGCATTGAAACCATTGAAACCAAAAGGAGGAAGAGGTTCCTGTATCAATGAGCTGGAAACCCAAGGCCCCTTTCTCCTGGTGAATGTGGAGATAAAGTTTATCAGTTATTAAAACAATTTCTTGCTCATACTCAGATGATATTTGACTTCAGTCTTCCCAGCATGTTACTATTTGCTTTACACAAACTTAATCCTTTTTTATAATGCTAGAAATAGGCACTAAAAGTGACACATTCATTGCAGTAAAATTTTATGTGTGTCCACAGGTACATGACAGCGTAGATCTTAGTGTTTTCTTTACTCAGGGTGTGCTTTGAGATTTCTTCTGGGAAAAGAAAACACCTCTCACACCTCACAGCTGGGAGGCAAACACTTCCCATCTGCAGATGCTGCAGAGAAACGCTTCCCATCTTGCTGCTAAGAAAAATAAAAAAAGTAAGGAGGGGGAGGTAAAAGTATCTCCTTAGAAACAAATGTCCATAAAACTGGTGGAGAACAGCTGGCTGGCAGCGTGCAGTGGCTCTTCACGAGGCACACGCTGACACAAGGGGGTCCTGCCCTTGCCTGCACCCTGGGGGGGTGGGAAGGCTGTGACTGCCGGGGGCTGCTTCATGTCAGCATTAGAGCAGCTCCACGCTGCCACAGAGCCGATTCAGCCACATCTGGGTGGGCTCCGCTGTCAGGAGGGGCAGGAGAGGCCAAGCACGGGTCCAGCCCGGCGGTGATCAGCAGCCATGGGTCCGTGGTGTCTGTTCAGAGCTCTGGAAGAGCACCGTCTGCTCGGCCATACCCCACTTGACGGGTCAGACACCCCTGACTTCTCAGACAGGGCTCCTCCGAGCTCAGCATGGCTTCACGGCCACCTCAGGTACTGCAGCTGTGGCACTTACATGGACCTGTCATGAAACAGAAACGCTGGGAATGGGATAACTTCCCATCCCTCCCAGGGTAACGGTCCAAGCATCACATCTCTGCAGAAATAAGTTATGAGAGAAAAAGCTTTTGAAACATCATGTAACAGGCATAGTAAGTGGGGACAAAAATCACCTACTTTTTTGATTCACTTCTTAACTTTGTCTGAAATCTGCTCCAATGGTTGAGCTGCAAGGTAGTGCCCAAGAGTAACTCTGGAAGAATCTTGGAGTAACCTGGACTTCTCCGTGCAAGCAATACAGCTTGTGTTTCACCTTCACGTTCACCTCAGCCTTGCTGGGGAAAGCCCTTCCTGTCCTGAAACTCTTGCTCTCTCAGTAGGTGACATTTTGCAGCTGCTGGTATTATTCAGTAATTTTTCAAATGTGACACTTCGGAAAATGTTTTTTGCAGTGTTTTTTTGCAACCATAGCTAAAGCTGGCTTGGGCAAAAAGTGTCATGTGTCACTGTAGGTTGTACTGTATATAGCAGGGGCCTCGCACGGTGGTGGCTGGTGGCTCTCAGCTGCCTCGTGCAGGGAACATGCTGCGACCCCACAGTTTCTGCAATCCCAGTTGGAACAGGCTGGATGGCTGTACTCAAAATGTTGTGGTCAATGGCTCAATGTCCAAGCGGTGGCCAGTGATGAGTGGTGTTCCTCAGGGGTCGGTACTGGGACCAGTGCTGTTCAACATCTTTGTTGGAGACATGGACAGGGGGATGGAGTGCACCCTCAGCAAGTTTGCTGACAACACCAAGCTCGGTGGTGTGGTTGACACGCTGGAGGGAAGGGATGCCACCCAGAGGGACCTGGACAGGCTGGAGAGGTGGGCTTGTGCAAACCTCTTGAAGTTCAACCAAGCCAAGTGCAGGGTCCCGCACATGGGACGTGGCAACCCCAGGCACAAATGAATGGCTGGAGAGCAGCCCCGAGGAGAAGGACTTGGGGGTGTTGGTGGATGAGAAGCTCAACATGAGCTGGCAATGTGCATTGGCAGCCCAGAAAGCCAACCGTGTCCTGGGCTGCGTCAAGAGAAGCGTGGCCAGCAGGTCATGGGAGGTGATTCTACCCCTCTGCTCTGGTGAGACCCCACCTGGAGCACTGTGTCCAGCTCTGGAGTCCTCAACACAGGAAGGACACGGACCTGTTGGAACGGGTCCAGCGGAGGGCCATGAAGATGATCAGAGGGCTGGAGCACCTCTCCTTTGAAGACAGGCTGAGAGAGCTGGGGTTGTTGAGCCTGGAGAAGAGAAGGCTCCCGGGAGAACTTAGAGCAGCCTTCCAATATCTGAAGGGGGCTACAGGAGAGCTGGGGAGGGACTCTTTGTCAGGAAGTGCAGTGACAGGACAAGGGGTAATGGTTTTAAATTGGAAGAAGGGAGATTTAGATTAGATCTCAGGAAGAAATTCTTTGGTGTGAGGGTGGTGAGAGCCTGGCCCAGGTTGGCCAGAGAAGTTGTGGCTGCCCCATCCCTGGAGGGGTTCAAGGCCAGGCTGGATGGGGCTTTGAGCAACCTGGTCTGGTGGGAGATGTCCCTGTCTGTGGCAGGGGGGATTGGAACTCGCTGATCTTTAAGGTCCTTTCCAACTCCAACCATTCTATGATTCTGTGATTTTCCCAGCATCAGATGCTCCCTGTGACCCTGGAGTGACACCTGCTTTCATCTGAGACTCAGACAGAAGTAGTCTCACATTTCAACTGGTCCAGTCTCTTTAGCTTGGCTCCTGACATGAGCACTGGGCATGACAAGCTGGAGAGTTGCCACCATTGCTTAGTTCTGCTTCGTGCCTATGACCACTATTGAGCCATGCAGTGTGTTTGCTCCAGAGGAAAGCAGGGACATCCTTGGGGTCTTCCACGGTGCTGGTTTGCTGCATCCAGCTCCTGTCCACCTCAGCAGGGATCTGTCAGGAGGGGCCCCAGCCTCTGCTCAGCGCTGTGCGAGCAGGGCTGCATCTTCAGGGCTGTGCCCTGAGAGGAGGGAGCTCAGCAGATGTCTCCATACACTTGTTGGTGACATATCCGGGAAGAGTTTTGCTCGACACATGAGAAGTGTCTGCACGGCTTTGCCGCTCCTGGGCTGTGTTTGCTCAGGTCCTGATAAGGGCTCTTATCAGAGCAGATGAACATCCTTGCTGCGGGGGTATGCCCATTGAGGTTACAGCCCTGTTACCAGCAGCCCATTAATACGTCCCGAGATGAGAACAGGCTGGGACCAGCAGCAGCAGTGTCAGCTGCACTCCTCCCCTGGCACGGCGCAGCTATAAATCTTGTGACTCAAAGCATATCTGCAGTAACTTTCTGAACTTCCAAGTGTCCCTGTGGAGCCAGCATGGGTGAGTGTGAGTGTGGGAAGCAGGGTAGGGTGGGCTGCCCAGCCTGTGGAGACCCAAAAGCAGTGCTGGTGGAGGGGGATGTTGAGAGTCTTACCCCGGCAGAACTCCATTTGCTCTTGTGAATGGAGGACATACCATAGAGGTGGGAGATGACACAGGCACAAAGCAGGGGCAGACTCAAGGTCCATGCTGCTTCTCCCAGGGCAAGTGAGGAGATTTGAGAGGGGTAGAGCCCCCAACACCAGAAGGACATGGATGTGTTGAAGCAGAGGTGGCCACAGAGATGCTCCAGGGGCCGGAGGCTCTCTGCTGTGAGGACAGGCTGAGAGAGTTGAGGGGGTTCAGCCTGGAGAAAAAAAGGCTTCGGGGAGACCTTGAGCCCCTTCCAGTCCCTAAAGGGGCTCCAGGAAAGCTGGGGAGGGACTCTTCTTCAGGGAGGGGAGCCACAGGATGAGGGGTAACAGTTTTATACTGAAAGAGGAGAGGTTTAGTTGAGATCTCAGGAGGAACTTCTTTGCTGTGAGGGTGGTGAGAGCCTGGCCCAGGTTGCCCAGAGAAGCTGTGGCTGCCCCATCCCTGGAGGGGTTCAAGGCCAGGTTGGAGGGGGCTTGGAGCAACCTGGTCTGGTGGGAGGTATCCCTGCCCAGGGCAGAGGGGTTGGAACGAGATGAGGTCCAACCTAGACCACTATGTGATTCAGTGAAGTGCAAGTCCCTGGGTCTGCCCTCAGCACAGTTCTCCGGGCAGCGGAAAGCTCAGGAGGGGTCAGGTCAGGGGAGAGGGAACCCTGTCCCAGAGAGCGTGGAGCAGGGGAGGGTTAGACCAGCGCTGGGTCATACTCGATGGGTGCAGACCTGCTGGCCATCCTGCAGACACAGTCAGTGCACTGTGCTGGCCGGAGGGACAGGGGCTCCCCACAGCTCTCATGGTTACCAGTGCAGCGGGGAGAGCTTCAACAAGGCTCAGGGTCCAGGCAAATGGAGGGCAGGTCTCTGCTAACAGGGTCTACCCGGGCTGTTCTCAGGAGCAGGAGGGCAAAAATCTGCAGAGGGAAGGTCAGAGTGACCTTTTCCCATGCAAAGGGGTCGGTGGGGGCAGAGAAGATGTTGAACAAAGGAAAATATTACAGCAACTCATCTCCTTGGAGCACCCCTTTATCCTGGCAGAGCAGAGACAGGTTCAGAGGAAAGGATGGTTTAAAGTGTAGCAGATTGTCACTGCACATTAGTTTTAGCCAAGCAAAGTCATAAATCTAAGTGTATATATGTGAAAAATGTAAAATCGAAGTTACTGGTGTATGAAAAGTGTAGGTTTCCAATTGCTGTCAAAGGTGTCCAAAATAGAGGCACAATTGGAAAAGTCAGCCTTTTCCAGGTGTTTTGAAATCCAACACTGCAATCCAGAGGAACAGCTCTGATGCCACCTTTAAATGAATGTTCAGATTTTAATCTTGGGATAACTATTATTACAATTAAGTTGAATAACATTATCTTTGTTTGATTGCAACTTGGTTTTTTTCTTGGGATTCTCTGGAGGGTAGTGGAAACTCTGAAGGAATACCATGTAGCTGTTCAGTGAGCTGGAGGGACGGAAAATACTCCGCAAGGTTTCCACTTAAGTTTGTACTTAAAGATAAAAACTTTGGTGAAGTTTCTTCTGATCTGCAAAGGACTCTTTTGTGATTGCTTGCTTTTGCTCCCCAAATTTCCTGGGCACCTTGGGTTCCGACACAAATCTTGGGGACAAGAAGGAGTCGGGCTACAAGGTTCATGTCAGAAAGACAGCCCCGTGCCATCCTCACAGGTTTGGGGTGACTTGCAGCTGTTTCACCTCCCTGCAGCTGGTTCCCCATCACACATTTTGCTCTGACAGTAGGATGCTCTGTTTGACTCTCATCCTGTCCCTTCCTCCCCCAGGTGCTCAGTGCACTCCCCTCCTGCTCCTTGCCTGCGTGTTGGCCCTGCCTGCACCACATCTCACTGGGGCCATCCAAAGAGAGTCCCCCTTCAATCAATCTGTCTTGAATAACACTATGTCTGCTCGGAACACGTTAGTGAACGGTAGGTACATGAAGATCTCTGTCTCTGCCAGCAGGACGTGGCTAGGACCACCCCAGAGCGGGCTATCAGGGAGGGCATCTTCCAACCCCTCAAGCTTTCAGCAGAGCCCCAGCATCCCTCAAGAGGGATACACACCCCAGAATGAGCCACCTGCCCTTCCTCAAACATCTAGTGGGTGCAGACATGGAACTTGCAGTCACAGGCCTTTCTGCTCATGTGTAGGTGTGGAGAAGTCCAGAGGGTTTGCTCTGATCCCTTCCCAAAACCAAGGCTGTCCCTCCCCACACATCCCCTGCCCCTCAGGAGGGTGGTAGGGACAGTCAGTGGGAAAGATGCAGAAGAGACAGCTTCCCCAGCTGTTTTGCTTGTCCCAAAGCTAAGAACTAGAGAGGTTGTCTTCTGTGAAATACCCTTGTCTGAGGGTACTTTACCAGATTGTACCATTCCCTATCTCACCTTCAGCCTTGCTCCTGGGGTACTCCAGCTCCGACAATGGTGAAACACATTTCCTGTAGTGGTGGGAGAGGATGGCTGATGTCCATTTGGCTGAGGGAACACATGGCAAACCCATGCGAGCCTCTGGGGCAACAAAACCCTAAAAATAGTTGGAAATGGAGACTTCAGAAGACAAAGGCTCCTTTGCCAGCCAGGAGCACGATCACAGGTGTAAAGGCTCTACATCTTACTGCATAGACTCCACTTCTTGAGCTGGAAAGTACCTTCTGATCTGGGGTCTAGCTGTCTTTGATGTCATCCCCTGCCATTTCCAAATCTCCTCTCTACTGTTCTTTCCTATCTTCCAGGTCAGCTCCGGCTGGTGAATGGCTCCAACCACTGCTCTGGACGAGTGGAGGTTTGGTATCGCGATCAGTGGGGAACAGTGTGTGATGACGGCTGGGGCATGAACGAAGCCTCTGTGGTGTGTAGGCAGCTCGGCTGTGGAGAGGCAGTATCAGCGCCAAGCAGTGCTTTTTTTGGGAGAGGATCTGGGCCTATCTGGTTGGACGATGTTGATTGCAATGGGGGGGAGAAGCTCCTCACTCAGTGCTCACTGCGGCCCTGGGGAGAGCACAATTGCGGGCATAGCGAGGACGCAGGCGTTGTGTGCACAGGTGAGGATGGCTTTTGTACGGTTTGTGTTCCTCAGGCAATCCAGGTCTCATTAACATCTTGGCCTTGTCTTGCAGAACCAGCCACAAGAGGACTATGGAATGTGTTTCTGTCTTATTGCACAGGGTATTATTAAATCATCCTCTCTCCTGCCCCAGGTTGGCCCAAGGACTGCAGTGAGATCCCCCCTGGCAGCCCCAGTGGCGTCTACGTCATCCAGCCCACCGGACTGCACCCCATCGTGGTGTACTGCGAAATGAATGTGACAGATGGGGGCTGGACGGTCATCCAGAGGAACCGGCAGGGCACGGAGATCACCTGGGCCGAGTCCTGGAGCACCTACAAGTACGGCTTTGGGAACGTGCACACCGAGTACTGGCTGGGCACTGAGTACATCCACCAGATCTCCAGGCAGAAGGTCTACCAGGTCAGGTTTGTCCTCTGGGATGCCGCAAACAACACAAAGTTTGCAGACTACAACCTCTTCAGCGTGGAAGATGAGTCCCAGGGCTACCAGCTGAGGCTGGGAGCATACTCTGGGACAGCGGAGGATGCCATGGCCTCAAAGAGTCCTGGTGTCAACCATGACAACATGAAGTTCTCCACAAAAGATCGGGATCAGGACACTTACAGTGGGAACTGTGCCTCCAGCAATGGGGGTGGGTGGTGGTACTCGGCGTGTTATTCTGTACGGCTGAATGTCAAGGGGGGCATGACGTGGGGCAGCCTGTGCAATGGGAACTGCAAAGCTTCTGCCATCCTCCTCAAACCAGCTGCCTACTGCTAGTCACATTTTTGTTTCCTTTCTGGCCAGCCTGAGGCTAATTCTGGCTCTGCAAAGAGATGGAAAAAGGCAAAACATGTCATGGCCAAACCTAGTGTCCTAGGGGGTCTTTGCTGAGGTTGGTCATATCCTAGCTACCAAAGAAAATAAGGTATCTTCCACTTCTTCTCCCTCCTGTAGATTCCCTCTACTCCTCAACTGTGCTTTTATCTTTTTGTTCAGAGTCAGATCATTTTAATTATGTTAATAACCGGAGCAGTCTCTTGCAAAATCCAGAGTTTTCAGATCTGTAGTTTGCTTCAGATAAAATGTGAAACGGCCAAACACCAGTGGATTTATATGGCTGTGTAAGTTAATTTACATCCTTAACTTCTGGCAAACTATCCAATTTTCACTTGCTGAAGATCTTGCTCAAGATATTAGTGTGCACAGTCCAATTCCCACTCTGTACCTTCTACATTTCAGGCTTAATAGTTGTTAAATATTCAAATAAACATGTATTCAAAAAAACACCTCAATTGTAAAAGTCTTTTTCATATCTTTGAAGTGCTCACAGAGGTTAATGTGTTGGAAGGTTTCCACCACTGAAGCTTAGTTTTTCTGTAGAACAGACATTGGGGACTGCAGGGAAAAAGCAATGCATAAATAAAACTTAAAATACTGCATGCAGACTTCTTACTTTGCACAGAGTAGTTTTGTGCAAGCTTGGGAAATATCAAAATGTTTTCACTTTTCTTGGCAACCGTGAATTTTAGGTTTTGCTGTCTATCCAACTCACATCCCTAAGTGCTGTGGAGAGTCCATCTCCTGAGCCACAGCCATGATGACTTCCAGGAGATGACAGTATGGAGGGAAGGCACCACTCTGCCTTTAATATTTCAAAACTGAGAAGAGATTTCAAAGTGTCGTAAAATATCATGTGGAAAGACCTCCTGTATCCTGCAGTCCATGCTTCTGGCATCTGCAGGATTGCTCCCCACAGGTGCAGGCTGTTGCTGCTGTACCAGCCAGTGTCGTGGCTTGCAGGCAGGAACTGCCATTGCTTACTGCAGGGTGACTTCCATGGTCACCACCTGCAAAGAGGGGAAGCAGGATGAGCCCATCAGTGCCCTAATGTTCCCCTGGCAGGAGGACGTGACCTGGAAGCCCTCAAGCCCGAGGTGAGCAAGGGAAGCAGCCTGCCCTCAAAAATGTCTGCACGACCCCTCAGTCCTGTGCCTGGTCTTTCTCACAGCACACCCAAAACACTGCCTGGGTTTTCCAAGAGCTGAAGCACACAAAAGGATGCAGGCTTAGCACAATTCATGTATAACTAACACATGTCAGGAAAGGTGATACATGTGAGGTATATTATGTATTTAGGGATTTTAAGACTGTGCATGAGAGGTCTCATTTGTGAAGGAGGGACTCAGATCTGAGCAAAGTGAGGGAGCATGGAAAGGGCTCAGAAGAGCTCTGGCACGAGGTGTCAGCAGATAAAAGAACAGACAACGTTTGCCTTGAGTTATGTCAGGACTCAACATTACTGCTCAGAAAATACAGAAGTCTTCAAGCAGGATCTATTATCTCTGCCAGGGTCAAGTCTATGGACACACTGATTCTGTCATTGACCACCAACCCACCAATACAAAACAACGTTTCTCAAAAAAATCATGGCTTTATATTTTTCTTGAAAGGTTAGACATGCTCCCTTCTTTGAGGGAAGCAGCACATCAGCTAAAACCATCCATTTCAGCTTCCAGCCACTGTGGCATTAATGTACTAAAAATGCCTACAAAGTCATGTGAATTTTAGAGTGTCTTTGGCTCAGTGAGATGAGAGCTGCCTTCCTTATAAATGGAGAAAGATGGGCTAGCAAATAAAAATTGGTGAAAACAAATCTTTCATTATCTTGTTATGCTTGTGTGGGATTTTTTTACACTATGGTTTTACTGAGTCTGTGTGTCTTTTCTTTTACAGTTGTATTTCTCTCCCTGCCTCCTACCACCTCCTGTTCAGGCCCCCTTACAGTGAGTCATGAGGCGTGTGACAGGCAAGAGGAGGCAGCTGCCGCCTCAGAACGAAAACTACCCTTGGTATAGGAGATTATAACTTAAATAAAATGTTCTCAGCTGTCAAGCTTGGGAATTTCTTGCTGCATTTAGAAATCTTTTTTTGGCTAGCTCTCTTGCCTTAAGATGGACTTGGAGACATGTGATTAAAGCGACCCTCTGCTAATGCCCCACCTCACCCCAGGAGCCGATGGGTGTGAAGCCACCACGCACCCCTGGTATGGTGGAGGGCAGCAAAGAGGCAGCAGCACCCACCCGCACGGTGTTCCCATCAGCACCTTCCCCTTCCACAACGGGAAGGAGGATACCACCGGGCATCCCGTCCTCATGGGCAGTCTCCCTAGCTAGATGCAGAAAAGTCTCTTTTGTACCATATCCTTTTGTTATCCCTAAACAGTGTGACTTCCTTTTCCTACAGACACAAGGGCTGCTGTCCCCCCCAAGGTCTCTTCTGCTCTCTCTGGAGAGGCTCACACATCTTGTCCTGTAGGAACAGAGACGTGATATGGAAATCCAGCCCCCTCCGGTAGGGTCCTCTTTCTGGGCAAGCAAGCTAGCACAAATCACCATCATGAAATGCACTTAAAATGCAAATGCACTGTGAAAAGAAGTGATTTGAGAAATGTAGAGTCTCATTACTTACATTTCTCCTGGTCCCCAGAGGGTGCTCTCGCCCCAAGGTTTGCCAGGCAGCTTCCAGCGTGAAGGAAGTGCTGCAGGCAAGGAGAGCCCAGAAATGCTGCCCAAGGAGTCCAGCTGCAGGCTGCAGCTTTCCCTTCCAAGTTCGTTGCTCTGTCCTCCTGCTGCTGAGAGCCCATCAGCACAGGCTGTGCCCACAAGAGAGCATGAGCAAGGCCAGCTGAGGAAGAAAGCACCAAGAATCTCATTGCATGGATACACAGCAGAAAACTCCTTTCCAAGCAGAGGGAATACAACCAATACAGGCAGAGGAAGCAGGGAAGCAGCACATTCTAGGCATGGTATGGCAGCACCACCACAATTGGGGCTGTCACAGCTGCAAAAAGTGGCAGTCCTGCCCAGCTGGCCTCACTTGCAGAGACAGAAGCAGGGTCAGATCCCCATGGTGAGTCATGTATCTTCACATTTTAAGAGCAAAAGCCACCAGTGACTCTGACAAAGCAGTTCTCCTTTGCCTGCTAGTTCTCATTAAGGCCATGTTTCACTTTCACTGCTCGTAATCAGGAGCTCTGTGTTTCTAGCAGGAACGCTGTGCTGTATCTGGACCCTATAGCCATGTGTTTCCCAAGGAGTCCCTGGAGCCCTTTCCGGTGATGTGCAAAGACCATGTGAGGTGACCTTCTCATGTATCTGGTACTTAGCCACACAAAGGAGAGCTTGCCTTGGCACCTGGACCCTTCGGAGACTTTGGAGTGTGTTATAGGAGTGTGCCTTAAATCTGACCCCCTGTAACATAGCACTGAGCCAACAGACTGCAGTGGTGGTGGCAGAACTGCACCAGTACTCCTGCTTTCACCTCCTCCAACCCCTATTAATTGAGTTCTGGGATGATAATGGCTTCTGGGATAGTTATTGACATTTTTTGGTTACAGAAAATCCTGAGGAACGGGCAACAACAGGCACATTCCGTCTGGTTCTGAACTGTTTGGGCTATGCATGGTTTCTTCTGCAGCAATTTGGAGATCCAGCCTTCCCAAATGAATGTTTTCACAGCAGATGACCATACCATTGTGACACTGGAACTTGCCATCACTTAGGGATCCTCAACTTTTGAGGTGGGGCTGTACCTCAGCAACACCTCTGTCGGGATTTCCCTCCTGCCACCACCTGTGGCCTCATGCAGCAGCACTGAGGGCTTGGGTGTTCCTAGAAATTGAAAGATGGTCATGCCAGCTCCTGGTGAAGAGCCTCAGCTCCAGAGGGAAGTGAGTACAGTGACACTTCCAGAGGGAAGTGAGTACCATGACAAAAGATCTCCATTATTCAACTGCCTTGATCAAGAAGAGCCAGTGACCCCACAGGAAACATGGTGAGACCACCACATTTCACCCTTCACCCACCCCTGCAAAGAAAAAAATCACTGCAGGCACTGCTAGTTGGACTGCATCCACGATCCATGTACCAGCATGCTGCAGTTCAATCCCTTGGCTTTAATCCAGTCCTTTCTGCTGGTCACCATTTGGTATCTGGGATGGAACCTACAGGAATTTCATCTGCTTCCTGATGGAAAATGTAGGCCTCAGAATCACCTTCTAGGAAATGTGGTGAGCTTGCACAAACAGGGATGATGGGCTTCAGGAATACAGATCCTAGGCTATCTTCTATGTTACTAGTAGTATGTGCTACTACTATATTGGATGAGGAGAGAGGGGAGCAGGTTGATAGCAGTGAGAGGCAGCGCTACAGCAGCCTCAGCAGGAGATGGAGGAGTGCCTTGCTGCTTGTTCCAGGCATCCCCCTCTCTCTGGTGAGGCAGTGAAGTGTGTGAGAAACTCTGAAGCACCACAGTCTCCACAGCATCATTATTTGTTCATATCCTGGCACAGAGGGCAGGTTGCGTATGTTCTACAGGGAAAAAGGGAATGACAGAAAAATATAATTTGCATTTTTGCACATCTTTTATGCGTCTGGAGCCAAAGAAGGAAAATACAAAACTTTCTCTGCAGGTTCTTGCATGGGTCTGTGGAAAAGATCTCCAGGATCTGGATGGTTATGACAAGCTGGAGATAGCCCTCACTCTGAGAGTTTGGAAGGTCTCATTCTATGCTCACCAACTCTGGTCCATGCAACAGGAGGCTGAGGGTGAGCTTGTACCTGGGTGAGCAGGGTACCCCTGCACCCAGGGCAATCTGAGTTCCCCTGGCTCTGCTTTTCTTTGTACACGTAAAGTATGTGGACCATGAATTTTAATAGTTCTAGACCTCCATCACTTTATCTAACTGGCCTTGAAACCAGACATCTAAATGCTCAACCAGACCATTTAGATGTCTGGTTTCACAACATCCTGAGATGAACTTGCCAGCTGTTCCTTTGCCTGATGCTCCTGGCTCTTGTGTTGTGAAAAGTGACGAATAACCATTCTCCAACCACTCTATTCCTGCTGCATCAGTGTCTACAACCCTAGTGCTTTCCACCACATTCAGTTCTTCTCTAACATGGGCAGTGCTGATATATTCAGCCTTTTCTTGCAAGGATGCCATTCCCACCTCTGATCACCAGGTTCCTCAGCTCTGTGACATTTTCCAGTTCTTCTACATCTTTTCTGAGGCAGGCACCAAAACTGCACACAGCTTGAGCACCTTCTGGTTTACACAGTGGCAAGTTATGTCTTCTGCTGGTAGTGCATTTCTTTCCTTGCAATTTCTAAAGTCTTTTTAATTGCTTCTGAACTTTCAGCTGATGTTTCCAGAGAATTGCCTACAATTACCCTCAGATCTGCCTCTTGAATGATAATAGATAATTTAGAGTCTACCATCACGTACAGTTAGAGATGTACTTCACTTTATCAACATTGAATTTCATTTGCCATTTTATCACCTACTCATTCTGTAGACTGAGAGACTTCTGCAGCTTCCTCCAGCCACCTTTAGATATTACAACTGCTCTGAACTATTTTCTCCACCTGAAAATGTTGTCACCATGTTATTTTCTCAGTCATATTCATCACTTAAGAATATGCTGAAAAATCCAGCCCCAGTAGAGATACTTGCAGCATCCAATAGGCAATCTCTCTGCATTGTGGAAATTTGCCAGTTAGTCTTATCTTTGCTTCCCAGCTTTGCAAGTTATTGATCTGTTATAGCTCAGTGTCTTTGAAAACTCTGTGATAGCTCTTCTTAAAAGCTTTTTTGGATTACATTATATCGATCAGATCACTGTTGGCCACGTGCACCGCCTCTCCCTCCAACAACTGCAACAGATTTCTGAGCTACGACTTCCCTCTAAAAAGCTACATTGACTCTCCCTCGAGTTGTTGCATTTATCCATGAGTTCCCACAAATTCCACGTTTATTACAATTTCTACAACTTTTCTAGGTGCAGGAATGAGACCTCTAACTCTGGAGATCCTAAGATGAGTGACTGAGCCTTTCAAAAATGGATGCTATCTGTGCCACTTCTGTTCCCTTGGTAGGCAAGTAACAGGTCACAGCCCACTGTCAGTAGGTCTGAAATGTCCTGGTGGAGTTGGCGAGGGCTCCTGGGCTATGGTCTCTGGTTCTGGAGGTCTGGAGCTATTAATCTGATGGATGAGGTCTGCAACTTCTTTGCACTGACTTCTCATATTTAATTCCTGCCACCAACCCCACAGGGGCTCTGTGGTGGAAACCCTCTGCACCGCTGCTCCCGTGGCACAGCAGCACCACGCTGGGCTCGTGTGGTGCTCCTCCCTCTGCCCCCAGCATCCCTGGTACATGTTCTGCAGGGCCTACAGGTGCTCTGGCAGACTTTCCATTTCTGATAGCTGTGAACAAGGTTTTAATGATAGTTTTTATCTTTCTCAAGTTACTTGGTAAAATTATTTTTGGCCTGCCTTTTGTGGTTTTACATTCCACTTGCTGAAATACGTAATGCTTTCTTTTTTTCTTTTTCTTTGAAGGTGATTTCTACCTTCTGAATGGTATCCAATAGTCTCTCCTCTGTTTGGTGTCCCTTCTGGCTCTTTTGACCCTCTTAGTGTTTGGCTGTGGTTAAGTTGATTATATTTATTGCAAACCTTTACCACAGTGTCCTTAAATGTCATCCCTGCATTTTACTCTTTTGCTTGCTGCTTTTAACCTCCTCTTAACAAGCTCTCAGTGGATGTTTCCCACTGTTTCTACCCATACAGTTCTCTGGTCTCCCTGAACATGACACATTCAGGCCACCAACTGTGCTGCTTGACTGATAATAAAGCATTTGCAATATATTTCTGCTCTCTACCTTATTTGGTAGCAATGCTAGCCATTTTCAGTCCTAGTTCTTTTTCTTAGGATTTTGAATTTTTAGGACTTCAAAGGATCCCCATCTTGAGGGACTAAGCTGGGACTCGCATGTCCCTGTGTCTCTGCTGCATACCCTTCAGGTTTGAATCCAACCCATCCCTGTCCATCACTGTTGTGACTGCAGATGCCAGCGTCCCGGGTCTGTCTGCATCAAACGGAGATCTCCATGCTTGTGCAGGTCCCATCGACTCCCAGTTTCTTCAGCTAGTAATAAATCTGACCTTTCTATCCCAACACTGTTCCTCCATGCCTCTGTGTGTGGTGTTGAGATCATTTTAGAGAACTGCTCTGGGGACTCTGATCTCTAACCTCCCATGTGACAGGGCACGTTTTGGGACACCTTTGGGACATTCATCTTGCACTGCACTCAGGACCACAACTCCCACAACTCTGAGACTGTGTTGCATCCGTACGGCTGTACCTCGCATCACACATTTTGGGATCCAAATAGCCAGTTACAAAATCCCTCATCACTGCAGTTGCCCATTGCTGTGTGGGACCCCTGCACTGGCCCACTGTCTGCTCGGGAAGGTTCCTCTGCGGGATCCATCAGGCCCTTCCCCAGGCTGGGTGCCCTTTGCCCATGAGATTTCCCTCCTCCACAGCACAAGAGCTGCTGGACCGGTGATGGGGGAGGTAGGATGTCCCTAGAAGCCTCACTGATGTATTTCTCTGCTTCCCTCAGACATACGTTGTCCCAGAGGACTGAAGTCTGCCTGCAGCCACTGAACAGATGGCAAAAACCTGGAAAGTCCCTTTTGTGCAGAGTGGCCCTGCACAGAAGAGCTCTCCTGTGTATCTCTGACAGCTTTGTTTCTCTTGTGGCTTGCCTAATTATTCATTTCCCAGGACACCCACATGTCCATTATTGCTTTAAAATGTCTGCAGACAGTTGTTTTAAAATTACTTCTCTCTTCAGCATCTTGACAGGCAGCCTGTGACAGGCTGACGTGGTCGCAATGAATCACAGAGGGGGAAAAGGGAGCTACGGAGCAACATGAATCTGGCTGAAGAATGACATAGTTCCTAAGGGAGGTCTGCACCAATCAATGTGAAAACTATCCAAAACAGCTATTTTTGCATATTTTTCTCCCTACTCTGAAAAGTACCCTGGAAGGCTGCTCCCTCCTCCAGAGCACCAGCAGGACCCACCAGTGTGATGCAGAGTGTGCTCTGCCCCACCTGCAAACTGGATTAGTGTTCAGGTGGCTGTGGCCATCAATGTTAGCTTTATGCCACCATTTATCCCATGTTTTCATCAGACTCACCTAAAAGCTGCTCCTGGGTGCTCTCCAGGCATGTGTGGAGCTGGGGAAGAAGTTGCCAGAAATTAAGAGGGAAACAAAGTGATTTAAGCCTGAAATTATGTCCACTTTGTCCCCCTGTGACTCTGGCGAGAGAGGAGATGCTTGGGACACAGGTCTGGATGGCATGGCACCTGTTAAGCCCTGCAAGAGCTTTCAGTATCTATCAAAGGTGAGCTGGCACAAAGCAGGAGACAGGGCTGTGTCAAAGAACATGGAATATTAGTTGTTCAGTTTAAATAAAATGTATCACTTAGTGTTAGGCTGCATTAGTGTAATACTGACACAGAACTCACCCAGCATTAGTAGCTGAAGTTGCTGAAGCCTTAGGCTGCAAGCTACAAAGTTTGACCCAGAAAAGTTGAATTTATTTTGAACCCCTCCTTACTTATGCAAAGGAGGGCCCTGAGACCAGTGCAAACGAGGAGATAAGGAAGCTGCAACCCTCAGTAGAAGCTGCATCCCGATGGGATAAGAACAGTTACTGGACATCTGGAGACAGAGGAAGAAACCAATGAAGAATAGGAAAACCCCAGACCAGAAATTGCCATTGAGCCAAGGGGGACCTGCAAGGTGCCTGAAGGGCAGGTGCATAAATCACAGTATCACAGAATCTCCGTGGTTGGAAGGGACCTCTGAGATCATCGAGTCCAACCACATAAAAAAAAAAAAAACACACAAAAAAGCACCCACCAATCAAACCCCACACCAAAACCAACAGCACACACAACACCCACCACATCACACCCACCCACAAACCAATAATCTTGGGCACTAGAGCATGCCCTGAAGAGCCATGTCTACACGTTTCTTAAATACCTCCAGGGATGGTGACTCCACCACCTCCCTGGGCAGGCTGTTCCAGTGCCTGACCACTCTTTCAGTAAAGTAATTCTTCCTGATGTCTAATCTAAACCTCCCCTGATGCAACTTTAGACCATTTCCTCTGGTCTTGTCATTATTCCCTTGGGAGAAGAGGCCAACCCCCACCTCTCTACACCCTCCTTTCAGGGAGTTGTAGAGGGCAATGAGGTCTCCCCTCAGCCTCCTCTTCTCCAAACTAAACATGCCCAGTTCCCTCAGCCTCTCCTCATATGACTTTTTCTCTAGACCCCTCACCAGCTTGGTGGCTCTCCTCTGGACATGCTCCAGCACCTCAATGTCCTTCCTGTAGTGAGGGGCCCAGAACTGAACACAGCCCTGGAGGTGAGGCCTCACCACGGCTGAGTACGGAGGCACGATGACTTCCCCGCTCCTGCTGGCCACACTATTCCTGATACAGGCCAGGATGCTGTTGGCCTTCTTGGCCACCTGGGCACACTGCTGGCTCATGTTCAGCCGGCTGTCCACCAACACCCCCAGGTCCCTTTCTGTTGGGCAGCTTTCCAGCCACTCTGCCCCAAGCCTGTAACGTTGCCTGGGGTTGTTGTGACCGAAACGCAGGACCCCACATTTGGTACCTGGCAGGACACGGCGGTGCAGGCGCCTCTTGGCACACCTGGGAGGTGAAGGTCATCCATCTTAAGGACTGCATGACCACAAGGTGTGCAGACCCCATTGCACCCAAGCTCATCGCTGCATCCCCTCTCCTGCTGGGTCACACCTCAGAGCAGGCTTTTGCCCAGGCTGTTTCTCAGCTCGGTGGCTCAGTGCGCTTTGTGCTGAGCTGGGTGCTCGTTGCTATAATTTCACCTGTTTATATCCCTTAATCTGTATTTGTTCCCTTGGAAGTGCAGGGAGACCCATTAGGGCAGAGGCACTAGGTAAATACCGCCTGCTCCTCTCCCCACCGATGAGCCCAGGTAAACAGAGCCGACTGCCAGCCCGTGGCCAGGGCCAGGAGGGCACAGGCGGCCCACGGCCACTCCTCCCCGGGGTTGCGGGGAAATAAAAGCCAGGGCCGTCGCGTGTTGCAAGAGCAGGACGGCGGCAGGGAGGAGAAGCTCCGGTGGCTGGGTGCTGCGGCCTGTCTGACGGCGCACCATGGGCGGGATCAGCCACCACCGATATAAATAACAGCAGTGGAGCCGCACCGCCAAAGTGAAAGCTGAACCCCAAAGCGTGGAGGCCACGGCGAGGTGCGGGGTGGGGCGAGCAGCAACGAGGAGGAGGTGTGGTGCGAGTGTCCTGTGCTGGGGAGGCCCGCCGCATGTGCTCAGTGCCAGCACAGCGCCCGCAGGACACCCACACAGACAGGAGGTGGACGACAGCGCTGGGCCCGGCTGACAAGGAGACCCCAGCAGGCCCTGGGCAATGGCAGAAGCTCAGGTGGGGCTGCCGGGACCCTTCCCAGAGCCCCCCGTTGGGCCATGCCACGTCTCCGACTCCGACTCAGACTCTGAGGACACGGCCGCGGGCAGCACAGGACCTGGTGCCGGGGCGCAGAACCCCTCACAGGTCATCCACAGTGGCCACTTCATGGTGTCGTCCCCGCACAGCGACTCGCTGCCCCGCCGGCGCCACCGTCCCGCTGAGCCCGAACCAGCAGATCCCCGGAGCATTGACCCGACCCTCACACGGCTCTTTGAGTGCATGAGCCTGGAGTACAGGTGAGTCCCAGATCTCTCTTGCTGGTGTACATCTCACAGACCCCCCAGCTCCTTTAAGGCATGAGGCTATCTGAGCCCTACTGCCCCTCCAGGAACCTGCTGCTAATTGCCAACTGACGCTGTCCTCATCTTCTTGTCTGTTGGGTTGTGATGTGCAATCTGCTCAAAAACCACCATCCTGGGAGGTTTCGGGGAAAAAGAGTTGGTGCTGGATTGTAGGCCATGGAGCCAGATGAGAAGTTCCTCCTCTCTTCATATGTAGCTTAACCCTCCCCCGCCTTCCCATGAGATCTGGAGTCACTGCATCTGGCATTAGCACCCTCACGGCCAGATCCTGCACGCTCTGTAGAGCAGCAATAACCCTGCGGGCAGCCAACGCTCAGTCTTTAGCAATCCAGCCCAGAGCAGGAGTCCTGCCTTCCCGTCCTTGACTCAGCCCACATACCCAGAGGCCAGGCCATGCACCTGCGGTTTGGGCTGGATGGCTTCACTGGGCTTTGTCCAGGGCCTCCTGAATGCTTCCCCACTTGTCTCCTGCAAAATCAAGTGGGTGACTGCACTGTTCTCCCAAACACACCTATCACCCAAGCCCAGGATGCTAGGGACCTGTTCATCCCACAGCTCCCCAGTGACAACAGGAGAGCCTGCATCGTGTCTCTTAGCACCTTGGTCCACACTCTTGGAGGCAGCTCCCCTTTTTTGCCAAGGCTTTGAGTTCTCTCAAAAGTATTAGGGTAACTTGCTTTTCCGGCATCAGTGCAAAACTGCTTGCGTAGCTTTCCCAAAGCATCCAGGTGAAAACCTGGAATGATGATGTCCTACTGATGTCACATGAAAACAAAACCTCAGCAAAACAACCTTGAAGAGTTGTCCATTGCCTTGTTCCATGCAGGGTCTCATTCAGTTGCTGACCTCTCAGGTATTTGAAGTCCTTGAGTGCTGAACACGATGGAATAAATGGTCGCTGCCAGAGTAGTCCTGGTGACGTCAGACTCTGGGACAGCACTCCAAGGGTACTGGTTGCCACATAGCTGTGTACATATGGCCCATCGCCACATCCTAGGTTGCATGGTTTGCTCACAGCCGGTGTGGCACAGCTCTCCTCTGAGGTGCTGGTGCTGTGAGAGCACCATGAGCTTCAGCATGGGGTGACCCAGCTGAGAGTCATGCTTCCTCATCAGGCAAGTCACCCCTAAGTGCCATGCACAGGGGACATTGACTGTCTTTTGCCCTCCCGGCCCCAAAGTAGCCTTAGTCTGAGCCTTGCAGCTTGGGGCTGGAGAAGCAGACACTGCTCTATCCCAAGGTGCCCAAGATCTTGACTCCTGAGATGCACCACAGCTTCCATGTGCCTCTGAGGCCTGGTTCTCCCCAGGCGGAGAGGAAAGGGGCAGGGTGCAAGTGCTTTAGCAGGTGGAATGGACCACAGCAGCTGTATGCCACCCAGGACTGGCCATTATGCTGCAGACAGGGCTCCATCACTCCAGTTCCCTCTACTCCCTGGACTCTTTCAGGGCCTTGTTTCCCTCCTGCACTGAGCATGACAATGGCCCCAAACCCAGCACCATGGCAAACTGTAACTGCCATTGGACAGTAACTGTCACTGAGGAGGACACACATCATCTACAAAGCATTAGCGCCACCACTGATGGCCACTCTGGAGTCCAGAGCAGTGGAGATGTCTCCTGGCTGGCTTGATGCAAGACTAGGTCTTGTTCAGCACTTACAGGAGCAGTTCTTGGTCTGCCATGGAGCCAGGGTAGCTGCAGGCCAGGGAAATGTTGACACTGAATGTTCTCCAAACTTCATGCTTGGTTCTTCTCTCTTGGAGTTCCTTCCATCCTTAGATGTTCTCCCCCTCCAGCTCTCAGCTGTTATGCTCTGAAGCTTGCCAGCACCCTAAAAACAGGATGACAAGCACTGATCAGAGAACAGATTCAAGGGAATCTGGACCTGCGATGCAGTGCTGGATATGCCTCTTCACAGGTGGGATTGGACTCTGACTCTAGCTCTGACCACTCTGCTTTTCTGCCTTTGGAAACCCACAGCAGCTTTGCTAGTACATTTTTGACAGATTTGTAAACAGTGGTTGGAGGAAGGTACCAGAGGGGGAAAATTGAGTTTAAAGATACTTGTCGCATCTCTACTTTTAGTTTTAGCTGATTTGGTACTTCTCTGCATCATCTTCCACAGCTTCCCTCCCAGCCAAGTTCCTCAGAAGGGGTGTTGGTGCAGCACAGTCTCAGCTGAAGTGGCCAGCCAAATGTTCTCCAGTCTTCAGGAGGGCATCCACAGTTGTGTTGTAGACTAACTCCCTAACAAAGCAGAAAGCACAGAAATGTATCAGCTGGGAGGCACTTCTGGAGTTTGTAGTCCAACCCCTGTGCAGGGCAGAGCTAACTCCAAAGCCAGATCCAGCTGCTCAGAGCCACCACTCTGATGGATGCAGACAGTGGATATTGAGTCCATCACCTGTCCACCCTGTCCCACTCCTGCACCACTGTCACAGGGAGGAGTGCAGTCCATGGCTCTAATTGGAGTTTCCCTTGTTCCATCTTGTGTCCATTGCCTCTTGTCTATTCTCGGTGCATGTCAGAGAAGTGTCTGTGTCCATCTCCTCTATAGCCTCCTTTGGCTAGTTGAAGGCAGTAAGTAGATCCTCTCTTCATCTTCTGTTCTTCAGCCTGAACAAACCCATCACTTACCATCTTAACATCCTCTTCCAGGATCACTCAGTTTGTGAACCTCCCTTGTTTATCAGGGGGACCAATCTGGACACAATATCCAGACTGAGTAGAGGGGAACCACCACTTCTCCTCAGCTGTTGGCTGAGCTGTGACTGTTGCAGCCACCCCAACCCTTGCTGTCCAGGCTCCCACCATTTCAAAGGCAGTACACTGAACTTTCTCTAAACAGTATAATTTTTCAGTGGCTGTAACTCAGTAGTCCTTGGGGTAGCTGTAATTCTTCCCTTCTCCAGAATTCCTCCACAGCACTTCACAGGCGGTTATGGCAGTCCTGTCTCAGCTTGAGCAATCACCCCCAGGGTCTGACATGTTATACCTCCATGGGGTGGACTGTGCATCACCCCACCACTGGGAAAGAAACACTCTCCACATCAAGGTTTGCTTCTAGCAGTAACTTGTTTTTTCAGAGCCCTCAAAGGGAGGCAATTCCCCCTGCCAAGGTCCTGCTCCTGCTGCTGGGATCCCTGGCTGGGATGAAGCAATTCCCTGGCCCTTTGTACCAATTTTCCAGGACGCTTCCAGCAGCTCTCCTGCCAAATATTTAATGATTGTCTTCAACTCTTTCTTCTCCTGCAATGTGCTGCATTTCTTAGACTGCTGTTTCTGATGGATTTCCCTGCAGAACACTTAGAATCATAGAATCATAGAATCATCTAGGTTGGAAGAGACCCTTGGGATCATCGAGTCCAACCATCTACCCTACTCTACAAAGTCCTCCCCTACACCATATCCCCCAACACCACATCTAATCATCTCTTAAATGCATCCAGGGATGGTGACTCAACCCCCTCCCTGGGCAGCCTATTCCAATGCCCGACCACTCTTTCCGTGAAGAATTCTTTCCTAATGTTCAGTCTAAACCTACCCTGTTGGAGCTTGAAGCCATTCCATCTCGTTCTGTCATTAATTACCTGTGAGAAGAGACTGTTCTCTTCTCCATGTTCCCCCCAAAAGCTGAGCATGTGGAGCTGAGATGTCTCAGGAGCTGTTCATAGTTTGGCCTTAGCACAATCTCCCCAGCTGAGCAAGGTCTTTCTCCCCATCACCACAGTGTGACTCCTCAGTGTCCTGCCTTGCAGAGCTTCTGGGCTTGCACACCCTCCTGTGACCCATGGCAAGGAATTGTTGGGTGACCAACCTGGGGAACTGTCCTCCTGGAAGGACAAAAACTGGGTGCAGATGGGAACTGCAAACTGCAGCCACTCATGGTCTTCTCTTGCACACATCTCTCTTGTGCTTCAGAAGAAGCCTCCTGCAGCAGTTCCTGGAGTGTCATGTACATTAACCTCTCTTCTCCCCTGCAAATACCGAGAGGGGAGATTTAGGATTTAGCAGGTAGGGACATCAGACTGGTAAATGATGTGAAGCATTAACTATGCCCCTCCTGTGATTTAAAACAAGGCAGGTTTTGGTTACACCCTTGCATGCTAATTCCCTACTACTTCATCTTCCAGCCAAGATGATACCAGGCTCTGAGGCTTTCCTAGAAGAAGTGGAATTGATGCTATAGCTTTGCCATATGTTCTAATTTATTGTCTAATTCTCAGTGCCTTAAACACTCATGCAGAGGGGCAGAAAGCACCAGGACAGAGGGCCTGACCCCATCCAGGCAGTGAGCTGAGGAGCTGGGCTGGTGTGCAAGCCTGTGCCCTTGCTGATGCACAGTCGGGTCATAGCTGCAGCGATCACCAAAATAACAGGTTGTGGAGATGTACCTAGCTTAGCTTACAGCTGCCCAGCTTCCCAGACTGGGAAGAGGATTTAAACAACTTCCCTTCTCATCTGGGACACTTGATGCTCGCTTTGCACGGTGTTAAACAGCCGCCCGAGAGGCAGAGCTGTAAGGACAGATGCACTCCTATATGCTTGTAAATACACAGAGCGGGTCCCTATCTTATCCCCAGTACAGTCTATTAACACCTTTGTTATAACAGAATTACCCCACGTGCCCCCGCGCCGGCTGGGGCAGAGCTCACTCCCTCTGGAGCCCCGGCAGCCTTTGCATCAGCGCAAGGCGGTAGAGAAAAAAGCTCAGTCAGATTACAGAGATTTGAAGGTGGTTTTGAACACAGAGAGTTTTTGCTTGGGGGCACTTTTCAGGAAAATTGCGATACAATTTTTAACTTCCTTTCTCAGCCTCTGGATTTTAAAATGGAAACAATCAAGAAAAAAACATTACTTTAGTAGCAAAATTTGTAAGAAATCAAATGTGAGCTTTTAGTGCTTCCAGGAAAGGCTGTTCCCTTTCATCCAGCCCTGGCCCGAGCTGTGTCCTGGCAGCACAGGGGGTAAGGAGGGTTCTGATGTCCCGCGGGGGATCCTGTTCCTGCTGCCCTTGGGGAGGCTGAGCAGGTTTGGACCTGCCAGAGGACCCTCCACTCAGCTGTTCCCCTCTTGATGCCGCTCGTTTCTCTTTGTGAAGCCCTGCATCTTGCCAGAGCATTCCTTCCTCCCTCCTCCTGCTATTGACGGAGAGCAAAATACCCAATTTGCCATGAAAGCAGGGGCCACAACACCTTAATCTAAACGAATCATGGCACAAGCAAGGTGCTACTGGACAAAACAGAGTCAGTGCTGACCCACGCCAGGTTTGGTCCCAGGCGGAGGCCTGGTGCCACCTCACCCCGTCCCACAAAGACCCCTTAGCTGATGGAATGTGTCCCTATTCCTCTGGCAGCTTGGGACAGCGGGGCCTGTTTGGGGCACCTTTCTTGTGGCTCAGTGCAGGGTTTGCATCCATCTCCTTGGGGACATAATTTCAGGGAAGGGTGGGGTCATATCCAGGGCAGACTAGGGAGCAAAGATCAGCCTGATAAGCCCCAAAACTGAAAGAGTCGTTAATGGGGAAAAAAGGCGGTTGGTGGCAGAGCCCAAAGGCATCTCCCCTCTGCCTCCAGGTCTCAGGGCAGCTCCGTGGCCACAGCCACGGCAGCCTCACGTGGGGCCAAGGCACCCGTCTGTGGCCACCAGCCTGCGGTCCATGGGCTCCGGCTGCTCTTTTAAGCTGGCTGTGGGGGCTGGCGGCACTGGTGAGGAGCGTGGCTGCGTAGCCTTGACCGGCAGGATCTGGCCACATGCCCAGGAAACCTGTCCCTTCCATTGGCTCCTCTGCCGCGCACCACCGCGGTGTTTGCCTTGTGCTGCCGGGGAAAGTTCAAAATCCTGGTGATAGCGGAGCGGCCAGTGCACAGCCGAGTCCTTAACTGTCTGCGGGCTGGAGCTGCGGGGACACCGGTCCTTCCCCAGCCCCTAGGGCTGTGGGTCAGGCTGGGTGTCCCTGGGGAGACTCTCCCATCCCACTCCCTGGGAGCACCCGCTCCCAGACATGTCCCTGCGTCAGGCTCTGGAGCTGGATGGGCCCCACAGCGGGATGGGGCACAGTCAGTGCTCTCCTGACCCCTCGTCCCGGCAGAGCCGTGCAGGACATGGGGCTCTCGCTGCCTGCGCTGCTTCCTGCTCGGGTCCTGCCTCTAATGGCGAGGACAGCACCCTGTCCGCAACAAGCCACCTGCCCGTTGGGCTGTGGGCAGCTCCGAGCCCCCAGTCGAGCTCCGAGACGCACCAGCACAGCCACTGAGGGAGGGAGCCCCACGTGCTGTGCCATGCCATGCTGTGCCATGCCATGCCATGCCATGCCGTGCCATGCCATGCCGTGCCATGCTGTGCCGTGCCATGCCATGTTGTGCTGTGCCGCAGGAGGTGGGTTTCAAGTCAGGCTAGTGTAGAACCAGCCAGAGGCTTTGTTTGAGGGTATGCGAAGTTTTCAGAAGCTTGAACAAATGAGTGTGTGGCTCCTTAAAGCGTTAGCCAGGCACTGTTCTCATCCCCAGCACCTCCCCAGGGACATGACCCTACGGCACCTTGGAGTGCGCCCGAGGAGGTGCTGGCAGCAGGGGGACACAGCAGCCCTACACCCAGCCCAGCCTCTACCTTTCCTCCTCCCTGCACGTACCGAGGATAAGTGGGATCCAAAGCAGCCCCAAGATATTTAAGGGACAGGCTCTTGGCTGGGGAGGGACACGACCTTCCCAGGGAGGGACGCCGTGCAGCCTCCAGCCTGCTCTCAAAGGGCTCCCCCATGCAGTCAGCATGGCCCGAGTCTGTGCCCTGGTGGGCTGGAGAGTCAGGGCAGCCTCTGGGCTCTCAGGAAGGGGTGAAAAGGACCCCAAATTGGGTCAGAGGGACCTCAGCCTCCCCTGAAGAGCTCCTGGGGCATCAGGGCTCTCAAGATCTCCCCAGTGGGTCCATGCGAGGGGCTCATGTCCCTCAGCTGGAAGAAAACAAGACGATTAGTGAAATGAGGCTGCCTGCGCTGCACGGGTGGCAGAACAAACACGGCTGCCTCTGGGAGCCAGGAAACGGGATGGAGGGAGCTCAGCTCGGGCTGGGGCCACGGTGAGGGGCGCAGGTTTGCCTGCTGCCCTGTCTTCCCAGACCCATGCAGATGGCTGCCCCTGCCTGCCCCCCCTCCCACCCCGCTGCTGCCCCTGCCCCCAGCAGAAGGCAGCTTTTCAAAGCCTTGTCTGGTGTTAAAAGGACAGTCAGAAATAGCTGCCCAAATTCTGCGATGAGGCAAGAACCACAGCAACGCGTGGCCCCAGTCGTATTACCTGGATGGGAGACATCCCTTCCCGTCCCTCGGATGCAGCTGGCCTGGTTGGGAGCAGCAGGGTCCCACCTCAGACCAGGGTTTGAGCCTCAATGAATCAATTCCCCCATGTAATGAGCTTTAATCCCAGGGACTTGAGAAGCCTCGTGTGTGTCTGTGAAGTTCCTGGTTTAGGTCTGTGCTCCTCTCAGGGTGAACAGGATCTCAGGGTGCTCCCATGGGTGCTCCCATAGGTGCCTGGCAATCAGCTTGCAGCAGAGCCAGATGGCTACGCCTGCTCCAGACTGGCCACCAGGCTGGTGGTCTGAAGCATCTCTCAAGGCTGCCCCCTCAGGAGATCCCGAACTGGGAGGACTCTGGAATGGTGACACTCAGCCTCTCCTTTGCTTGGTGTTTTAGTGGGAAGCTGGTGTCTCCAAAGTGGAAGAATTTCAAGGGGCTGCGGCTGCTTTGTCGGGATAAAATTCGTCTCAACAACGCTATCTGGAGAGCGTGGTACATCCAGTGTGAGTATGGGGGCAGACCTTGCTGCGTCTGCCGAGTGCCGGGTGATGCTGGGAGGAACAGAGCTGGCACTGGGGCAGCGATGCCCAGGGATGGAGCCATGGGTCAAGACAGCTGTGTTTTCCCCTGTGTAGATGTGGAGCAGAGGAAGAACCCTGTGTGTGGCTTCATCACCCCACTGGAGGGGTCAGAGGCTGACGAGCACCGAAAACCAGAGGTACGGTGTGATCCCTCACAGCTCTCTGGGCCAGGAGCAGGTCTGGGTGGTGCAGGTGGGAGCTGGGGACATGCAGGGGCAAAGCTCATTGTATTTCACGGATTTGATGGGAAAGATGTTTCTGACATGGCACAAGGAAACCAGCCCTGGCTGCAGGGTGCTGGGGCTTGGGTGCTCAGTCATGACTCCCTGTCCTGCCCCCCCAGGCTGTCGTACTGGAGGGGAACTACTGGAAACGCCGCATCGAGGTGGTGATGAGGGAGTACCACAAGTGGAGGATCTATTACAAGAAGCGGGTGAGTGGCTGTGCCCATGGCAGTGCCAGCAGTTGGAGGGGACATCAGCATGCCCAACATGGAGCCATAGCTGACCAGGAATGGGATATGGCAGGCTCTTGGCCCTGTGGGAGGGGGATGCTGGCTGCCCCCATGGTGCCAGTAGGGGGGAGTTTGGTGGGGACCCCATCCCCAGCTGCCGTGGTGCTGCATTGTGCTCTGGCACAATCCCAGGCTGGGTTTGGCAGTGCGCCGACAGCACACACATTGGGGTGGGTCAAGCAGATCCACAGCTCACCCACAGCGCTCCAGCTGGGCTGGGATTTGCTGGCATGCCACTGGCAGCCACATCTCACCCCAGCAGCACGTGCTGCCAGGCAGGCTGGGTGGCTCTGTGTCACTCTAGATGCCCGCTCTGGGGCACGCTGGCACCAAAACCCTGGCCGCCTGCCACGCAGGGTGGAGCATGGTCCAGTCTCCTCCCCAGCCGCTCGCTCGGGACCGATAAAGGCCGAGGTGCCACGGGCGGGCAGGGTGCTGGCAGCTTCTCACCACCACACACCACTAGTGCCATCACTGCAGTGGCTGGTCAGCCCAGACCCTCTAGAGCAAAGGCAGATGTGAACCAGAGATGTGGCCACACTGAGACCCCGAGGGACCCCCGTCCTGAGCGCTACCTTTCTGTGCCCTGCCCCTGGCTCTGCCCCATGCTGCGCACACCCTGGCTGGGGAGTGACATGGGCTGTCTTCTCCTTCCAGCTCCGAAAGTCCACCCGGGAAGGAGAGCTCTCCAGCCCAAAGCAGGTGAGTCTGCTGGGGAAACGTGGGGAGGGGGAAAAAGAGGGGTATGATGCAGACCCCTGCAGTGGGCAGCTTGGGAGAAGGGCGGATGAAAGCCCCAGGGCACGACGAGCCCAATGGGATGGGATGCCAAGCACTTGAGATGCCAGATTCACCCTTCTGGAAGCACCAATGTGCAAGTTGTGAAGCTTGTGAGTGATAAACACTGCAGGGAGCATGGGAACTGCCAGGGAGAGCAGGTGGGGAGCCAGGCATGGACCCTACCTACAAGAGGTACCCACACAGCTCCTCTGCTCCATCTCATACAGGATGAGGATGTCTGGAGGCCAACAGAGAAATGGTGCAACCAGCTCTTCTGCAACGTTGTGCCCATGCTGCTTGGGGATGAGGAAGAGGAGCCGGGGGGCAGGCAGCACTTTGACTTGGACACTTTCCTCTCAGACATCTCTGACACCCTCTTCACCATGACACAGATGCCCAACACCCACGAGGCACTCCCCAAGGATGGTAGGAGCCCCAGACTGCTCTCGCTGGAGGTGGAGGAGGAGTCCAGGTGGACGGCATGCCTTGTAGTACCTTGCTACCTCTTGGCTTAGCCCCTGAGAGCTACTGCCTGTACCCTTTGGGTAGACAGGATCCCCTGGCATCCATCCTGCTCCATTTGGGTAGGGTGGGAGCATCCTCTCCTCTGGAGGCTCCCTACGGACCAACCTGGGCTGGCCTAGGTGGGATGGGCTGAGCTGCTGCAGAAGCACTAGCTCCATGTAGCACTAGCCCCATGTAGCACTAGCCCCATGTAGCACTAGCCCCACTAGCCAGGCCCGCCGGCCCTGGGTAAGCAACAGGCAGGTCCCGCCTTCCGTGGCCAGCCTTTGCTGTCCGTGCCTGCCCAGGTCCCTGGACCTCCTGCAGCAGGTCTTGTGCCAAGAATCACACTTTCCCTGGGGTTCTTGGGAGACGGATGAAGTCCCAGAGGTGCTGGTGGGCAGAGTGGTGGGGACAGGGTGGCCCTGGGTGTCTGCAGGGTGGGTTCCCATCTCTTTTCCCGTGCACAGCTGTGGGGTAGGGTGCAGCAACGCAAGGTGACTCTGGGGTGACATAGAGGGTCGGCAGCCAGGCAGGTGTGAGGGCAGTGTTTTGAGGAGCCCTGAGGAAGGATCTCGGGGGTGCAGTGTCTGAGCCCCAATGTTGCAGCTCTGCCCTCTTCCAGCATACGTTGGGAATGCCGACATGATACAGCCGGACTTGGCACCCCTGCAGCCCAGCCTGGATGATATGGAGATCTCAGGTAAGAGCAGCCCAGATACGGTACCATATCCCACACGGCCCAGCACGCTGTGCGCCCCATGGCAGCCAAAAATGGGCTGGCCAGGGATCAGCAGGAGCTGTTGGGTCAGCCAGAAAGCACCAGACATCCACTGGCATGGAAAAAGCAGCATGCAAGGGTGCTGTGGCAGGTGGTGGGGCAGGAGCCTGGCATGCCTGCCTGCACCCAGGGCAGAGCCATGGCAGGTCAGGAAGGGTCTGGCCAGGAGCTGTGGGAGGGGATTTCTACAAACAGGGTCTTTCCAGGACCGCCAAAGCACCTCATTTTTGCTGCAGACAAAGAACAGCTGTCCTGCACAAGAAAGTGGAAACCTCTAGAGAGCAGGTTCTGTGCTGCTGTGTCCCCCTCCTCACCCTGCTCCCCAGCCAGCCCCAGGGGACAGGCTCAGAGCTGGGACCCCATCCTGCACTCTGCTATGTCCTCTGGGGACAGGTCACTGTCCATGCCAGGTTGGCCCAGAGACAAACCTGGCACTGGTGTCCAGCTGCAGCAAGGGGGGACACTGGGAAGCAGACAATGGCAGCCTCCTCCCATGGGGCTGCCACCAGCACGGCCATGCAGGCTCTGAGCCATTAGTGTCTGTGGAGTGACATGTCCTGCTCCCAGCCGTGCTGTGCAGTGTCCTTGTACGCCTGGGCAAGGCACTGCTGGCACATGCTGTGCTGGGGACCAGCTCTGCCCCCAAACATGCCAGAGCTGGTGGCCAGGGCCCACTTTGCAGGGTGGGAGCCAGTGTGGGCTGGTGGCCGAAGCCCTCCTAGACAGCTGGTGGCCTCGGGCAGCACCAGCATCTCTAGACCCCTCTGTGCATCTGTGAGCACCCTGTGAGCTCCACAGCTGGTCTCCACTTCCTTCAGCAGGAGGAAACAAGGGTGCTTGCGCCATTCAGCTGCCGGGTGATGCAAGACCAGATGCTGACAAGGAGCAGGCTGGGCACCCTGATGGACCAGGGCAGGCGGTGGGATGTCCCAGGGATGGATGTGGGGGGAAGGCTGTTGCCTGCTCTCCTCAGCTCATTCCCTCCACGGGTCCCATTAGGGTGAGCTCTTCTAGAAAGAGGGTCTGTCCCCACTGCTGGCCCTTTGCCTCCTGTCCCCAGGTGCCCCGTGTGGGCATCAGTTGCTGGGAGGTGTGACAGTTCCAAATGGGTCAAATTGACACTTGACAAGTGTCCCTTCCCCTGAGAGGTCCTGCATGGTGCTGGAATGCTGCACCAACCCCTTTCAAGCAGCACCTCACCCCAACGATGTCACAGCAGCAGCCCCGGCACCTCTTTTTGTGGGCCCAGCTGCTGTTTGTGCCACCAGTGCAGCACAGCCTTGTGCTCAGCAGGAGATGGCAAGGGGCAGAGCAGTGCCCGCCTGAACCGGTACATTTCAATGAACAGCCAAATTGTCTTTCCTGGGGAAAAGGTCTGCCTTTTGTTCCAGGGTCCTGCCCGGGAATGGGATGGGTCTTACTGCAAGCCACTACCTGGCAGGAAAGCATCCCTTCCCGCTCTGCCCATGCCCAGCAGCTCTGCGTGGGGGGACTGTTGGGGCTGGGGAGGATCCCAAGCCCAGTCAGGGTCAGGGAGGGCATCCCAGGTGTGGCTGTTGTGTGCCCAGGCACAGGCTGCTGAGCCTTGTAGGGAGCCTTGCGTGCACTGGGGCAGGGCCGCACGCTGTGGGGTGCTCAGAGACGTGTGGGTGGGAGTTTTGTCCCAACCATGGCATTTCCCAGGACACTGCACGGAGCAGCTCGCCCTGACGACAAGAGGTTACGATGCTGCGACAGCCAAGCGCTGCGTGCAAGCCCTGTGCACACTGGTGGGACGTGGGCATGCGGGGCAGAGGTGTAGGTGTGGGGGCAGAGGGGTGCACACACCATGCCATGGGCAGCGCTGAGGCTGTGTGCCCAGGGGCCATGGGAGGAGTGGGGAGAGGAGATGGGGGATGAACCCCGGGTGCGGATGCCGGCCAACACAATTATGTCCCCAAGGCCACTTTTCTAGCAGGGCGTGTGATAGCTTTTTGTGGGTCAGGAGCAGGGATCCCCCCGGCAGCCTCATGCAGAGAACCACAGGCTGGGCACCACGATGGCCAGGTCACAGGGCTGTCACTGTGTCTGGTGGCTGTGGCAGAGCTCAATGCCTGTCAGTCAGTGTATGCAAACCAATCCCCAAATGAGGAAGCACCTCGTGTCTGCAGCGGGTGCCAGAGCGTGGTGTGGGGCAGATGGAGAAGTCCTGATGGCAGAAGCAAGGCAGCAGCCCAGCCCTGTGCCCTGCTGGCACCGTGCTCCAGGTAGGACCTGCACTTAGCACTGAGGAGCTGGGGGCTGGGCTGGCATTCCCTTGGGGCAGCATCACCTCGCAGCACTGCAAGGCTCCCCCAGAGCCCAGGACCAGTGGTGGAGGGTCCTTGGTTTGGGACTGGGATTTGTAGCCCCAACCCCTTTGGAGAGCAGCCCCAGGGTTGATCAGGGTGCTAAAGGCATGGTGTGACAACCTCATGGGCTCTTCTCCCTTGAGAAGCAGCATGCCCTGGCCACGCTGCGTGGCCTGGAAGCAAATCAGGGTGATGTGACAATGGATAGGAGCATGGGTAAGAGCTGAGGGGTGGGGAAGGAGCAGGAGAAAGGAAGGACAGGGTGACCAGGAGCTGCCCACTGCCGTGCTGGGTGGTATCCGCCATTCATCTCTACAGCACAGCGAGAGGCACAAGAGGAATTGAATCTGCAGAGCTGGACACCAGAAATAGCTATAAATAGCCACAGAATTTCGGTGCTGGTGGCAGGGGACAGCCTGGCATGGGCATGTCAGAGGGCTGGGGGCAGCTTGGATCTGGGTGCTGTGCCCTGGGGAGGCTGAGACGTGCCCGACAGCACCACGGCCCATGTCAAGTGCCGGGCCATGGAGGGGCAGTGGTGGGTCTGTCATGCTCCCAGGCATTCCCCATGTCCCTGGCAGGGGGAAGGGGCAGTCTGAGAGCTAAGTGGGGCAGCTCAGTGGAGGCACTGCCCTGTCGCACACCGGTGTTACCATCAGCTGGCAGCACATGGCAGTGCTGGAATCATCACTGTGCTCAGTCCCATGACATCCCTCTCTGCTGGCTTGTTTGCTTCTCAGGTGTAGATTCAGGAGGGTCTCAGACATTTGCAGGTCTCAGCCCGGGCACCCCAGGGGCTGGAGCCTGTGCCAGAGCCTGGAGGAAGAGCAGAATCCTTGCAGCCCTGCTGGTGCCTGTAGCATGGCTGTGCACACCCAGCAGGGACAGCCAGCATGTGTGCTCGGCTAGGCTCTGCTGGCAGCAGCACGGGGCCTGGAGGCAGCGATGCTCGTACCAGTTGAGGGCTTGGGAGCATGGCTTGGTGCTCCCCAGAGGGGATACGAGTGTCTGTGTCCCAGGATGGCTGCTTGGGCACACAGACCGTACCAGGGGCTGTTGGGCAGCTGCCTGCAAACCCAGCCAGCACTCCTGCTCTATCTTAGAGGAAAGCAATCAGCAGCTCCATCCCTACCCAACAATCATCCTCTAGAGATGATCGCCCTCCTGGTGGCGATGCCAAGCCAGGGCTGGCACAGGCAGGGGTAGTGCCAACACTGAGCTGAGCTGTGCATGGGGCTGATGTGCCCGGGGAGCTTGTTTCACCAGGGAGATGGCTGCCTGATGTGTCAGACCAGCCCTTTGTGCTGCGGTGTCTGGGCCTGCGGAAGGAACAGGGTTGTGGGAAGGGGAGAGGAAGGGAGAGGGAGTCGCAGCGAGGTCACGGGGCTCGTCTTCGGGAAGGCCATGGGATGCGGTTAGCCACAGGCTGCACGCACAGCAGCGCCGGGGCAGGGAGACGAGCACTTGTCACGACCCCAAGGGACTGTCCCTTGTGGCTCAGGGACATTGTGACACTCCTCTGAGCCCAAGCTGTCACTTGTGTCACGGTCCCTGCCCCAGCCCAGGGCCGGTTCAAGAGAAGCACGATGGCCACACACCCCCCGGGAGCAGCCCTGGCGCTGGAGCACGTGGTGCCCAGCTGAGTGTCGGGGATGGGGATGGGGACAGGGTCCCCACCCTTGGGTGGCACTGGTGAGGTTTTCCTGTCCCCATGCATGCGGCAAGGCTGGTCCCAGGCATGTGGACTGCCTCTTCTCCCCGCACTCCAGCGTTTCACAACCCAGGCACCGGAT
>JAHREE010000165.1:122791-143434 GCA_033628505.1 Tringa tobata | reverse complement strand
GGAGCCCTGGAACAGGCTGCCCAGGGAGGGTGTGGAGTCCCCTTCTTTGGAGATTTTCAAGACCCACCTGGATGCCGTGCTGAGTGGCATGGTCTGACATGCTCTGGGTGGTCCTGCTTTAGCAGGGGAGTTGGACTAGATGATCTCTATGGTCCCTTCCAACTCTAAAAATTCAGTGAAATTCAGTACTTGTGCTTGGTGTCACTGCGTGTGTGATGTGTGGGGTTCGGTGCCAGTCCCTAGGGATACAGATTATGCTAATGCTGGACACGAGAGAGTCTCCCTTTTTGAGTCGCCGACGCCAGCAGGCACTTGGGAACAAGTTAGTGCCCTGGTGTTACTGCACAGGCCTGGTGGAGAGGGGACAGCTGTGTCAGCACAGCACAGTTGATGCTGTTGCTGCTTGTGCCTGTTCTCTGCCTAATGGGGGAGTTTTTCCCATGTGTTTCGGGGCTCTGCAGGATCGAACTGGATGGAGAGAAGCGAGAGGTGTGGAAATACACCATTGAGAATGCCTCTGTCCAAGTGCAGCCCGAGGAGGAGGAGCGTGAGCAGCGTGTGTTCAGAGATGTAGGTACCAGCCTCCACTGACCGTATTGACTAGTTCTCCTGATTTGACAGAGGGAGCTCAGACCCTCATGGAGACGTAATTGTTAGTGCTGTAGACACTTAAAGTTGACAAAATGAATGTTGCTGGCAGTGAGTGTCATCATGACCAGCAATTTGAGTACTCCCTGACTGCTCCATTCATTACTCTAGGTAGAGGCCTCGTCTGTTATTAGTTGTGTTGGCCTCTGCAGGGATCTATGTAGTGAGAACTGATGCAAGAAACCACCTAAATTTGTGCCTTTCTAGTATCACGTGCCAATGGTTTTCCTGCCCTTTTGAACAGTGGGCAAACCCTTTCCTTGGTCTTCCTTTTGTTGCCTTTATATTTTTTGAATGATTTCTTGTTACTCATGATGTCCCAGGGTATTTGAAAGCCCTTTTTTTATCTTTCTGAATTGCTTTTTGGGCTGTGGCAGTTTATAAAGGTACTTAATGTTTTAGTTTTTCCTTTGTTTGTTTCCGTGATTGTTTTTGCGGTCAATAAGGAAATAATGATTTCACTACACCGATCTCCAATCTGTTGTTTTAATTGGAATAGTTTATGCCTGTGTTTTTAACATGTCATTTAAGATCTGATTCTTCAGAGTTTCTCTTTTCTTTAGATTGGCCTTTAGGGAGGTCTTCTCTGAAGCTGAAGTTCCATGCAGTGTTAGTTATGCATCTTTGTTCTATCAAACTCTAACATTCTCTATTTCTGCCTAACAATTAAAAACCCCTTGTGTGCTGAGCCCGTCAACAATTTCAATTGGTTTTAAGTTATATCCATTACAATTTTTGAAATAAGTAAAAACATAGATAATCAAAAAGACGCTTTTTCTAATCCGCTTGTTCTGTGTTTTCAGCTGTACAGTCGGCACAAGGAATATCTCAGTGGGCTTGTGGGCTCAGAATTTGAAATGGTGAGTACCAGCAGCATTCGGCAGGGACCTGGAGACTGTTGGCCTGGTTAGTGTGGCTGCGGCTGGTACCACAGTCTCCAAAGACTGTTTCATTCTGGGGCTGTGTTGGCAGCTTTTACCTTGTAGCTTCCAACAGAAAATTGGTTCAAAAGGGACAGGTTGCAATGGACGTGGGGCTTGCAGAGATCCCTCCTGCGTCTGTTGGACCAGCAGCAGAGCGTGCTGAACGCTGCAGTCTCTAGGAGACCACATGCGTTGTCTGAAGGCATTTTACTTAATACTTTAAGAATAAAGGAGGGTTTATATAGAATCATAGAATCATCTAGGTTGGAAGAGACCCTTGGGATCATGGAGTCCAACCATCTACCCTACTGTACAAAGTCCTCCCCTACACCATATCCCTCAGCACCACATCTAATCGTCTCTTAAATGCATCCAGGGATGGGGACTCAACCCCCTCCCTGGGCAGCCTATTCCAGCCTATCTTTTGGGATAGTGATTGCTGATAACTTCTTGAATGTCAAACACACCTGTGTGCCACTTTCTTCAAGTAAACAGCTCCTTCCACCTTCAAACTCATGCACAGTTTCCCTTCTCACTGAATTACCCAGACTGCAATCTTATTTGCCCAAATCTTGTTTGCCAAAGTGTGAAAGTTGTACTTTCTTGTACCTCGATGGAATGTCTCAGCTCGTCTGATGCTTCTCCCCACTCCCCCCACCTTGGGCGAGTGCACAAACACTACAGGAGAAACAGGACTGTGATTTCTGCAAGTGACTTCTCACTACATTTTATATCCACCTTGAAGTCTGTAAGAGACTGATTTACAGAATAGTAAAGTCCTGCAGTAGAGGAATTTGGTCTCTCTAGAGAGCCTGTCTCCAGAGGGACTGTTCACTGAAAGTGATATGGGAAGTCATGACTGCTATCTGACCAGCAGAGTGAATGATTTATGTGCAAACATCTGTGAAGTGCCTGGGTGAGACCCTGTTGGGAGGGGATCGTATGAGGTTCCACCAGTGGTCATTGAGCTCTTTTATCTTGTTTATCTGCTCGTTCCTACAGCCTCCTCCTGGTACACTACGGCTTTTTGTGAATGGAGAAATAGGTGAGTCCTTATAACCAGTAACTATATGGGCAGATTTATGGGATGGCTGAGGCTATGATGGGTCCAGGGATTGTTGGATCACAAGCCAGTCCAGGGCAGGTGATTCTCTCCCTAGAATCCTTTATTTCCTCCTTCTGCCCTGTTTTTGCAGACTAACCCCTTGAGTGACATTTACAGGTTACAAATACCGCAGCTCTTCTAGGAAGACATACAAATCTGAAAAAATGGAGAGCAGATTGGGAAGTTAATAGAGATTATAGCAAAGAAAGCAATTAAATGTGTGACCTCCCTAATCTGGTTAGTGATAAGGGGACAGGACTAGTTTAGAGAAGGAAATCTTCTCTGAGAGTTGTATTTAGTTATTTTGAAGATTGTGGCTTTTCCCAGGTTTCAGCAGTAACTGATTGTCCCTGAGGTTATTGGTGCTGGCTCTCCCAAAAATATACAGTGAGTACTGGAGGAGTTTGTCTAGAAGCAAGCAGCTGAAGTTCATTCTCTCTTCTCAGTTTCAGCACAAGGCTATGAGTATGACAACCTTTATGTTCATTTCTTCCTGGAGCTGCCTAGCAGTAAGTATTCATGTTTCCAGCCACATTACAGCAGTTTAAGGAATGAAGCACGCTTTGGCTGGTCCATCAGATCAGCTCTGCTGAAGGTCAGCTAATGTTAATGTCCAGGCTGGGATCTAGTCAGAGGTCTTTGGAGTTAAAATTGCAGAACTCAATTGTTTGAACTAAACTCATGTCTGGGAGAAAGCAGCATATTCCCCTCTCGTCCCTTCCAAATCAGGCTAGGATGTAGAGGTCCATTGGCTTCTCAACCAGTGGTGATGGTGTCCAGCAATCTACCCAAAGTTCATTCCTTGTACTGCGGAGAATAGCCTTCCTGTCCTCTCCATCCCAGCAGTGACCTTGTCTGATTTCAGTGCTCCCCATCACGTTCTCATGTTTTGTGCTTACACTACCATGTTAAATTGTGACTGATACCTAGGGTTCCCAGCTCTAACACCCACATCCTGCTCCATGTTTAATTCCCTGGAAGTTATGGCTCTGGCCCCCTCTCTGGTTATCCCCTGATGCTTGTCCAAAGAGGTACAACTTTTGCTACTCGGTGCATTTAGATAAGGTTCTACTTTCCTTTTAAGATGGAATTGGTGCTTTTCATCAATAGCTCAGGGCGTTCTGGGGAGCAGCTGTTGCCCCAGATGGGTGTTGTGGGTGATGTTATCTGTTATCCCAGGCGTCTGGGGCTGACATTCTCCTTTGAGCTGCTCTGGTTTGTGAGTCCTCTCTCGCCCAAAGCATTCACCACCGCGCGCACATTCTCCTCTTCTCCCAGAGTGGTCGAGCCCTGCGTTCCAGCAGCTCTCAGGAGTGACACAGACGTGTGCCACCAAGAAAATGGGCTGGGTAAGGATGCTTTCAGACCTGCAGAACAGTTTAAACAGGTATTCTCTGAAGTGGAACACGTGTAACAAGCTACAGATACATTCAGCAAAAGTCCTGACTTGATGAGAGCTCCTTTCAAAGGCAGAGCATGTTTGGGATTCTACTCATTCTAGTTATACTTGCCGTTTTTCAGGGTACCACTGTGTCCAAGTAAAACTGCTTCAGAGCAGTTTCTGGAACCTCACTTTTTAATTCCTTCTGGATGATTGCTTGCCTTTGGAGCTTTGATTTTTGTGTTCTCAAATGCTCAGAGTTAATGAAGCATTGTTGTGGCTTGCCTGGGGCAGGAATGTACAAAGTTCTCCAGATTGATTTCTCAAAATGAACCCCTCCTCCTATCTGGGAAGTTGGTTCCATTGCTGTCTCCAGCTCCTCTCTTAAAAATTTTTCATTTTATCAAACTTTTAATGTATTTTATGTGAGTTAGTTTGCATCTTACAAAAATAATTATCGTACAACATTTCAGTAATACCAGTGTTTGAGGAATTTTGCTTGGCTCTTGTGAAGATTGTGGCAGTGCAGTAGTTATGCAACTGGCTGAATTGTCATTTGAGATGTGTTACTCTTTCCCCTTTTTCATTATTTTTAATAGCCTCTTCCATCAACACAGAACTTGGGAGTGTATGCGGGTGTCAGGTGTTTGTTAGTGTGATGTGATTGATCTTGTTTGGGCATCATTACCTCTTTGTCACCATTAGTTCTTTTCTGCCTGCTCTCTGTGCCCACTGCAACGCTAGCGATGAATTCTCTTGTCCAGGAATCTGATCTCTGTCCTGTTCCTGTCCTAGGATAACGTGGCGTACTTCTGCTACCCCTTCACTTTGGAGATGTTTTTCACCCAAGGAGATGAATCGGAAGGTGTGTCTCCTTGTTGCTCTGAAATGGGAAAACTCTGAAATCTTTGGATCACGCTGTAGGTGTCGTGCCATCTGGCACGTTGCTGGCCCCTCACCAAGATTAAATTTAAACAAAAGGGAATGTTGCCTGTTCAGCAACTGTTTACCCTATCACCACAAAACCTCTGGACACATACTGTATTTGCCCTGCCCAGCAATGCATTAGCATTCGTATGGATTCACTGATGTTGCCCTGCTTCCGGGCTGTATTTGGCTTTATCCAGTTGCAAAACCACTTGGATGGCAGCTTGTCTGTCTCGGAATGCCTGGCATTTGTTGTTTGTTTTTTGTTTGGTTGGGTTTTTTTTTTTTTTTTTTTTAATGTGGTTGGACTTGATGATCTCGAAGGTCCCTTCCAACCACTAAGATTCTGTGATTCTGTGTGATTCTGTGACTCTGCAGCAGAAGAAACAGGCAGCTTTTTTTGTACGCAGCTGAAACTCTGTGCTGAGTCTTATGTCTGCAGACACACTCAGTGACCTGTACAAGCATTGTAGAGTTTATGTCACTTAGAAATTTCCAGCTCTATTTTAAGCTTGTATTCTCTGCTGCCTGTTCCTGCTGCTTCACTACGCTGCTGCTGCTTCCTCACCAACCCCCTTGCTCTTTGGATTGCAATTGCTAGGGGCAGCTTTGTGGCATGCCTTGCCACTTGAATCCAGTGTTCACATTGGATATGAGTATTCAACCAACACTAAAGAATTTTCAGCCTAAAATAAGCACAGTGAGTTTGTTTCACTGTGGAAAAAAGAAAAGCTTGGAGACCTGTAGGAGAATCCGAGTTAATTATCCCCTAGTACTGATGTGAAAGGTCAGAGATAAAAATGTTCCCTCGTTTGGCATCACATCATTCACAAAAGATTGTCTTGTCTGCTTAAAGATAATTGAGGAACCAGTATGGACTTGCTCTTGAAACAAAGAATTTTCCCAAATGTTTAACATCTTACCAATAATTCTGTTTTCATCCTCAAATCTGAAGGTTCAGCTTTTACAGGGGAAAATAGTCACACGTACATCTAGATTAGTCACTGTAGAAGAAATACAGAAGGGACTTCCTATGAGTAGAGTTGTACATTTAGCTTTTTTTTTTTTTCCTCTGCAATAGTTTCCCTCACAAAGCTGTGATCTGCTCCCCTTCCTTGCAGACAGTCTCCCTCAATGGCCTGTTCTCTACTTTGAGGTTCTGTCCCTGGATTTCTGGCAGAGGTATCGCGTTGAAGGATATGGCTCTTTGGTGCTGCCAGCATCTCCAGGTAAAATGTCTTTCGGGTGTGATGTTAATTGTCTGGGCGAATGAATTGAGTGGTTCTCTTGGGAATGGATTCAGCTGGTCCTGGGCTTTGCATACTCATGGAATCACAGAATCTTCATGGAAGATTTCTGAGGAAAAAGACCTGCGAGTCCTGCTGGACAAGAGGATGACCATGAGTCAGCAATGGGCCCTTGTGGCAGCCAAGAAGGCCAATGGCATCCTGGGGTGCATCAGGAAAAGTGTGACCAGCAGGTCAAGGGAGGTCGTCCTCCCCCTCTGCTCTGCCCTAGGGAGGCCCCATCTGGAGCACTGGGTCCAGTTCTGGGCTCCCCAGTTCAAGAAGGACAAGGAACTGCTGGAGAGGGTACAGCAGAGGACCACAAAGATGATGAGGGGCCTGGAGCATCTCCCTTATGAGGAGAGGCTGAGGGACTTGGGTCTTTTTAGTCTGGAGAAGAGAAAACTGAGGGGGATCTGATCAATGTTTATAAATACTTAAAGGGTGGATGTCAGGAGGATGGGGCAGGTCTTTTTTCACTGGTGCCCAGGGACAGGACAAGAGGAAATGGGCACAAACTTGAACATAAGAAGTTCCATCTAAACATGAGGAGGAACTTCTTCACTTTGAGGTCGGCAGAGCACTGGAAGAGGCTGCCCAGAGAGGTGGTGGAGTCTCTGTCTCCGGAGACATCAAAACCCAGCTGGACATGTTCCTGTGCAAACTGCTCTGGGTGGACCTGCTTTGGCAGGGGTTGAACTAGATGATCTCCAGAGGTGCCTTCTAACCCCATATCATTCTGTGATTCTGTGATACCTGCTAAGCTGTCCTGTTGTCCTGGGTCAGGTCTCCACATGCTCACAATCCCTACCTGGCGCCCCGTGGAGCTGGGAACAATCGCTGAGCTGAGGAGATTTTTCATTGGTGGATCTCCAGAGCTGGAGGACATCACCTACGTCAGGATACCATCAACCTTCAAGGTGGGCTGAGCTGCAGGGCATTGCTCTTGCTGGGAGATTATGCTCTCAGCTTCTCTTGTCTGTGGACAGTGTGGACCAGATTTGAACAAGGATGAGCAGTGGTCCTGTCCTCAAGAAGTGTCTCCTCTGTGAGGCTTGGGATCGTGAATGGAGGTGTGGGCAAACGCTGAGGCAGAGTGCTGTACCTTCTGAGGTGTGTGCAACTTAAAGAAGGGGGTGAACACGTGTGTTACCTTGACTTACCTTGACTCACAGCTGCCTGTGCTGGCCCTGTCAGAAAGCGTCTGTCAGGTCAGCATTTGTAACCAGCTGTAGACTCCTTCCTGTGGTTTTGTAAGGAATCTGGGCTGTACGGCACCTGGAACGGTTTCCTGAGGCAAGCAGCTGGTGGATGTAAGGCAGGTAGAAATTTCACGTTCTTAAGAAAGCTGCGGAGGTGCTTGCTGGTGTAACGAGCCAGTTGATCTTAGCAGCTTTGTGTGGAAATGAGCCCTGATACAGTTCTTGAAACCTTCCTCCAGCACTGCACTATCAGCTTGCTAGCGTTTCGGTCCTGCCCTCAGCCCAGCCTGGAACCATCTGCCCTTCTTTCTGACCTCACTTTCTCTGTGCATCAGGGAAGGGAGAGATTGCATCCGTAGGAGGGCATGCTCCTGGTGGGGCACGCTCATTTTGGGCAGGGTCAGCCTGCTGCAGCAGGTTGCAGGCTGTGGTCACTCTTAACTTATCCCGTCTTTGCAGGGAGAGCGTCTGAGCCGCTTTGGTTTTCGCACGGAGACAACAGGGAGCGTCACGTTCCGGCTTTACTGCCTGCAGCAGTCTAAGTGAGTGCAGCAAAGTGAGTACGAGCTCTCGTGTGCTGTGTTTTGGCAGCCCTGACCTCCTGCTGTACTTTTGTGCAGAGCCTTTCTGGAAAGCAGTGCCCTGAGGCAGCGTATGCAGAGCGTACTGGACCGGCTTGGAGGTGCCAGCCAGCAGAGCTCTGTCTACAACGTTTTGGGTGAGGCTTTCAGTGTCATTCTCCCTGGTGAGCCTTTGGCTCGCTTTTTTGCCACCAGTTTACAGAGTAGGGAGGATATTTCGGGAGAATCCATTACTGTGGGCATAATTCCAACCCCCAAGCTCTCTGACTCCGTAGCAGAGGTTAAATGTTCTGATTTGAGCTGGAAACTTCAGGAGGCAGGAGAGTTAACCACCCTGGGAGGGCAAAGCCTAGGCTGGGCTGCCCAGTCTTGCCTGGCACTGAGCATAGCTTATGGTGCTGGTGCACAGGCTCTGTCTCTGATTCCATTGTGCACAAAGCAAAGACAGTGCTAGAAATAGGTGACGAGAGCAGTGAGGACTAGGTGTTTTGTTAGTGGAACTTAGGAATAGCAAGTGAGACTCTTGCTCCAGGAGAGATGACGCTCACTGGGCAGAGTCATCCCTCCCCTTCCCTGGGGCTGCCTGATGCATTTTGGCTTGCTTTCACCTGCTGTGTTGTAGAGGCTTTCCAGAGGGCACGGCGCCGGATGCAGGAAGCACGTGAGAGCCTTCCTCAAGACCTTGTCAGCACCTCTGCCTCCACTGCCCAGCAGTCACAGGAGCCATGATGGACCACCTCCCTGCCTGACAGCACTCAGCATCTTCTCTCTGACACAAGCTCCGTTGCTCAGCAGGAGTCACAGTGCTGGTGCCTGGAAGCTTTTGAAGCCCTTCCTTTCTCATTTCCTGGGATGGGGGAAGGAGTCTGAAACACATCCAGACCCAGGATGTTTCCATGTCCACAAGTACTTGTGGAAGGAACCCCATTTTTTCAAGGCATTTTATTACCAAGCCTTAACAATATGGCCAATTATTCATATTTCTACTGAGCAGACTAAAATACTGACATGGGACCTGTGAATCCTTTAACACTTTTCAGGAATTGAATAGTAAATGATTAGAAAAAATTCAAGTCTACATGACTTGGTAAATTTAGTTTTCTTCTTAAAGAAGAGGGTGATGTTGAAGGTCAAGGCGTGGATGCTGTTTGAGATTTAATGAAATGAGTAGATAACTTCTTGAGAAGCTGATAATTGTCCGCATTTGTAGCTTTAGGGCAATCAATAGTAAAATGAATCTGTCCACCTGTGCCTTAAGACTGACTCATTCCAAGGGAGATTGCTCTCTGCCACATGTGAGACATGAAATCAAAGCTAAGGAATGACATTTGACAGATTGAGAACTGGAGAAAAGGGTTGCATTCTGTATTTCCTTGTATGTGCCCATAACATTTCTGGCTCTGCGGTGCCGAGCAGGAGGATTCTTTGTTCAAGAATACGATTGAAAACATGCATTCCCCTTCGTTCATAGCAGAACTCTGGCTGGGGCTGGATAGTTTGCAGACAGCAAGAGCAGATTATAGTATTTGCGCAGCGGCTGAACTTTGAACTGCTCAAGGTGCTCATTTGAGCTGTGGCTCATTGTTCCCTCTCCGGTTGCAGTACACTGCTGTGCTTCCCAGGGAAGCGTGTGTGTACCCAGTTTTTATCCACTTTGTCCTGTTCTTTTCTCAGACTTTTTCCCCCCTCCCTGTTTCTGTTCCTGTTTCAAGTTCACAGGAGCGAGGCTGCCTGCAGACTGACAGTGCTGTGTTGATTTGTCTGTGAGTCACATCTCCATGCGTTCTCCTCTGCTCCCAACACGAGGGATAGGAAGAAAAATCTCGGGCTGAGATTGTGCAGGTCTGAATGTGTAAATATGAAATAGGAATTGGCCTTCCTGCTGTTGCTCTGTGCGTTTCTCCTTCGCAGGGGACATGAGACTCGTGGTCACAGCCATGATTCTAACGATTGTTAGAACATCCCCTTTCCTTGGTGCTCTGTTGTCTTCCTCACTCCCTTCTTGCCATTTCCATCTTGTCCCCACCTTCAGTGGGGAAACCAAGCTCTCGCGTTTGTTCCTCCTTGACCTTTGTTGGAATTCCTAGATCCATCTGGCAGCTTGAATGTGTCTGGCAATTGCAGTTACAAAAGGATTTTTTTCTCACCTTCCTCGCCCTCCTTTTTGCTGGAGGAGGCTGCCAGAGCAGGTTAGATGGCACGGGCTATTAAGCAGAGCACAGTGTCCTTGGCCTAGAGCTGGATGATGCCTCTTGTGCGTGAGTCAGGTCTCTGCTGAGGCTGTTGGTGTGATGAAGGCACACACCTGCTTCTGGAGGAGCAGAGTTGAGGTGTGTGTGCTATCGTGGTCTTTAACGATGTCACGTTTCACAGAGAGTGACCCAGGATGAAAAGTGTCCAGTGAGTATGTAGCACTCGCTATCTTTTTTTTTTTTTTAAATCATAATTCACATAATTGACATCACAACATAATTAACATGCTGTATGTTTTCAGCATGTTATCTAAGCAATACTTAATTTCCTTCTGGCTGTTTCTGTTGCACTTATCACCAATAGCTGAATTGCACCTCTCTGAAACCCTTTCAGGATCCAGTTGCAAGGTTAAGAGAATATTCTTTGTATCAATAAAGTAAGAAAACACCTCTCTGATTGCGGTGATGCCAAAGGCAGGTCTTGTTAGAGGGTGGACTCTTCTGATTAGAAGGTAAGGTTTCTGACTTGTGCTCAGCACATTTCTGTGGCAGGATTTGGTGTGTTGAGTGTTAAGGTTACAGAGAGATGCAGTAAGGTTTACTCTCATTTTGCTAGTTAAAACTCTGAAGAGTGTAAAATCTTACAGAAACTCAAGAGCAAAATTTAAAAATACAAAATTATTGTAACTGAAGGAACACTTCTTCCAAAGTAAGATGTTGCTGGTTTTTCACCAATGTACTTGCAGCCTCCTTGGCTTGGCTGAACAAAGTGGTGCTTGCAAAAGATGTTCTGGAGAAAGCCTTCAGCAAATGTTCTTTGGATATGCCCTTTTAGAAATGAAACTAGCAAATTTCCATATACATGTACATGTATGAAAATGTCACTGATCTTTTAATCCAAACTGGCATTTGGTGCAAGGCTTGTGCTCGGAGCTTGCCGAGGGACCTGGCCAGCTGGCGTGGGGGCTGTGCCTCCACCAGGTATGTGCAGATGAACGAGGAGATGGAGCATGGGGACAGGCAGAAGGGGAGGCCAGTGATCTCCCTGGCACCGTGGGGGTTTCCCCTGTGTAGAAATGTGCCTGTGGTTTGCAGTGGAGGGATGCCCTCCACTGGGGGAGAAAGAGAGGAAGGGAGGGTTGTGGGTCCATGAGAGCTTGGGACGGGAGGGCACCATTAGAGGGACTGGGGAGCCTGGTGGGCTGGGAAACACTGTGGAACCTCTGTGCTGGTGAGGCCACAACTGGAATACTGTGTCCAGTTCTGGGCTCCCCNTCACTGATCTTTTAATCCAAACTGGCATTTGGTGCAAGGCTTGTGCTCGGAGCTTGCCGAGGGACCTGGCCAGCTGGCGTGGGGGCTGTGCCTCCACCAGGTATGTGCAGATGAACGAGGAGATGGAGCATGGGGACAGGCAGAAGGGGAGGCCAGTGATCTCCCTGGCACCGTGGGGGTTTCCCCTGTGTAGAAATGTGCCTGTGGTTTGCAGTGGAGGGATGCCCTCCACTGGGGGAGAAAGAGAGGAAGGGAGGGTTGTGGGTCTATGAGAGCTTGGGACGGGAGGGCACCATTAGAGGGACTGGGGAGCCTGGTGGGCTGGAAAACACTGTGGAACCTCTGCGCTGGTGAGGCCACAACTGGAATACTGTGTCCAGTTCTGGGCTCCCCAGTTCAAGAGGGATAGGGAACTACTGGAAAGAGTCCAGCGTAGGGCTACAAAGATGATTCGAGGACTGGAGCATCTCCCCTATGAAGAGAAGCTGAGAGAGCTGGGACTCTTTAGCCTGGAGAAGAGAAGGCTGAGGGGAGACCTTATTAATGCCTACAAGTATCTCAAGGGCGGACTGAAGGAGGAGGTTAGCCAGACTCTCTTCAGTAGTTGCCAGTGAGAGGACAAGGGGCAATGGGCACAAGTTGGAACATAAGGGGTTCCACTTGAATATGAGGGAAAACTTTTTCACAGTGAGGGTGACGGAGCCCTGGAACAGGCTGCCCAGGGAGGGTGTGGAGTCCCCTTCTTTGGAGATTTTCAAGACCCACCTGGATGCCGTCCTGAGTGGCATGGTCTGACATGCTCTGGGTGGTCCTGCATTGGCAGGGGAGTTGGACTAGATGATCTCTATGGTCCCTTCCAACTCTAAAAAATTCAGTGAAATATAGATGGAGGGAGGCTGGAGGAGCCCACAGCAGATGCAGGCAGTGCAGCAGACTTTTGGGGGGACCAGAGCGGGTCTAGCAGTGAGAGTTGAGGGTCTGTGCTGTCCCTGGAGCATGTCCAGCAGCCCCCCCAGCTCTGGCTACATCAGCTCCAGCAATGTCACTGGTTTCTCTTGAGCTTTGTCTGCTTTTTCCTTCAGGGCAGACTGGAGCTGTGATGGTTTTTGGAATGCCAGCTGAACTTCCAGCTGAATGGCATCTCTCTGAGGCTGAATTCTGCAACCTTACCGGCGACGGGCTCTGCTCTGCGTGGGGGCAGCAGCCAGCTGAATGTCCCCAGGGGCCTTCCGGGTGTCGCATTAAATAAACTACGCAAACAAAGGGTAATTGCAGAAACGTTTGCTTGGTGGCTGAAAAGGCTGTGGGCAGTTGGCAGGGCTTGCATGATGCAAACCAGCAGCCATATGAGAAATTCCAGTGTAAATGTAACAGAAAAAGAAAACCTAGAAATGAGTCATTCACATGACCGGGGGAACAGCTTGCCACCAAAGAAGTCAGACCCCAGGAATGGATTTTTCTCTCAACTGAGGAAGATTTGAACTCTGATAACTTCAAACTCGAGCCTTGCCAGCAAACTTTAAACGCCTCTTTGGCTTGGTCCTATCCCAGTGCGTGTGATGAACTGGGGACACGGCCTCTCCTGGTGTGGCTGCAGGGATATTCTGGCCTGGGAGGGTGGGCTGTGCTCCTGTCTCCACGCTGCCGTCCTGGGGGCTGTGAGCCCGGGAGGGGTGTTTGGGAATGGGGGGTGCCTTGGGAAGGACACGAGGCTGCCTGCGGAGCAGAGCTGCCGCCTCTGGAAGCAGGAGCTGCCGCAGGGACGTGTCCTGTGGGGCTTTGTCCCGCGGCTGCACAGTGCGTGGGGAGGGAGAGGCGAGTTGTATCTGCACCGTGGGGCTTGAGGGGTCATTTATTAAAGGACTACTGGAGGCTGCTTGTTGGCAAAATATATTTTAATTTTATCCACTGGGTTGGAGTGTCAGGAAAGCTCCCTGCAGGCCCTCTCCTGGCAGTGAAGGGAAGGAGGGGGCTGCTTTGCCTTCCACCCCCAGCTGCCTTTTTATTAATGCTTACTGTCTGCTCAGGGTACTGTGTTCTCTAAAGCCAATGTCAGTATTTCAGTGCAAAGCAGAGCACAGCTGACCTGAGCACAATCACACTTCATTTTATCAGTCAAAAAATAAGTGTCCGTGTACCCCTCTTCCTGCACTGAAATAGTTGCTTTGGTTTGATTGAATTTCTCTCACTGCTCTGGTTTGAACAGGTTTTTAGAGTGAAGCCTAGTGCCATGTTGACTGGAGGCACTTCCCTTTCTCTCTCATCTGTCAAGATCCTTTTCTAGAGTAACACAAAAAATCAGAAAGGACTGATAGAATCAGACTTCTCTATAATTTATTCACAAGCTCTTAAAAAAACCACACCTGACTTTCAAAACAGTTGGATGAATAACCCCAAGCAGCAGTACAGGTTGGGGGCTGACCTGCTGGAGAGCATCTCTGTGGAAAAAGACCTGGGAGTCCTGGTGGACAACAGGGTGACTATGAGCCAGCAATGTGCCCTTGTGGCCAAGAAGGCCAATGGCATCCTGGGGGTCATCCTGCCCCTCTGTTCTGCCCTGGTGAGGCTGCATCTGGAGTACTGTGTCTAGTTCTGGGCTCCCTAGTTCAACAGGGACAGGGAACTGCTGGAGAGGGTACAGCAAAGGTTTACAAAGATGATGAGGGGACCAGAACATCTCTCTTATGAGCACAGGCTGAGGGCGGATCTGATCAATGCCTATAAATACTTAAAGGACGGGCGTCAAGAGGATGGGGTCAGTCTTTTTTCAGTGGCGCCCAGTGACAGGACAAGAGGTAACGAGCACAAGCTTGAACATAAGAAGTTCCATCTAAACATGAGGAGGAACTTCTTTACTTTGAGGGTGGCAGAGCCCTGGAACAGGCTGCCCAGAGAGTTGGTGGAGTCTCTGTCTCTGGAGACATCAAAACCCAGCTGGACATGTTCCTGTGCAATCTGCTCTGGGTGGACCTGTTTTGGCAGGGGGGTTGGACTAGATGATCTTCAGAGGTCCCTCCCAACCCCATATCATTCCGTGATTCTGGGAGGATTTCTGCAATGTGTGAAAGAGAAACTTCTCTTGGAGGTGTGTGGTTCTGGGTTGTTTGAAGCTTTTCAGATCTGAGAATGAGAGGATCGGCTCTTTGGCAGGTGGGAAAGGGGGATTTCCTGAGATTAATCTGGCCTTGGAAAGCCAGAGAGGTCAAGCTGGATATCAAGATCTAGTCCACTGCTCTTCTTCAGGCAACATAACCTGGACTGAATCAAGGCCCAAGAATTGTTTGTTCAACCTGTTCTTTACGTGAAGCCGGAGACTACAGATCATCCCTTCCAGATATTTGGGTTTGTTTTTTTTTTTTGCTATAGCAAATTTTCTTGTACAGAGCAATTGCCAGTGGCAGCTCATGCGTGAGCTGAGCAAACCTGTTGTCAGGCTGCTGTCAGGGGCGTGAGGAGGAGGGAGCGTGTGATTCCTGCCAGGAGGTTATTGTTTCTCTGGGGGGTTCCTGTCCCACACTGGCAGTGCCTGTGATATCTTGTTCTTTGCTGCTGGTCCCCTTGTGAGTGCTGTGATGCTCTCTTACGGCTCTGGAGGTGGCATCGGGAGCCTGAGAGATCAGACAAGCTGTAGACCCAAGCGAATGGCCACTTTTCCTGCTGCTGGTGGAAACACTGAGCCCAGCTTGCTTCTCAACGGTTTACTTGCCACGTCCAACGTTTCCTACTGCAGTTGTGCTCGCAAGGGCTGGGTTCCTTCGCTCTTACCATTGGCCACCTCTCCTTTTCTATCCTTTTTCCTCTCCTGACCCATTTGGACTTTTTCTTCTTTGCACGCACAACACACGCAGACCTCTCTATGCGTGTGGATCCGCACGTTTGTTCTATTCTGTAGTTTAATCCTGGGGGTGGTTTTGGCCCTGCCCTCTTTGCACAAAGCTGTGCCCCTTGCCCCTGCCTACCCGGGCACCAGCTGCTCTGCTCCCTGCAGCCCTTCGCCCTGTGAGAGTGGAGCTGAGCTGTGACACCAGCCCCTGCCTTCCCCACCTTCCTGGGGCTCCGGGCCTCCCAGAGACCCCCTGGGATGGTGGAAGGCGTGCGGAACTGCTGGGAGGGGTGGGTGTGCTGTGCCCTACCAACCTGGTCCAGCCAAAACCACAGCACGGTTTCGTTTCCCTCCCCTCCTGACATCATCTCCCTTGTTCGCTGACATCACCCCCTCCTACGGGGCTCTGCTGGACATTTGCCCCATGGACAGGAGCCCTCTCCTCAGAAAAGTGATGGCAAAGCATCCTCCTGTCGCTTGGGCACACGAGATTGTAGACAATACTTGCTTTTCAAAAACAACTTTTTAATGACTGTTGGCATGGAGACAGGCGTTTGGAGTAATCACCGTTGGCATCCTCTCTGCTCCCCTGGCCTGGGGAGAGGGAACCCACAACCTGTCAGCTGGGTCTGCTCATGGCTGTGGTCATACCTGCCTGTTCCTGCCCTGCTCCTCCCCTGCCCACCACCTCCCTGGTGGCACGGGGTGCTGGGGGAGGCTCCCGGTGTGGGGAGGTGGGGTGGAGTGGCTCACCTCCTTAATTAGCTCATTCCTGCCTTGCCTCTGAGATCTTGGCTCTCCCCTGCCACAAGGCTTGGCCTGTGTTCTTGGCACTGAGTGAGGCTCCATGGCTCCCTCAGCGCCGCCGCGCTCAGCGGCTCCTGTCTTTGCCCTCCCTGAACAGCTTTCCAGGCTATTCCTCCACATATTACTTCTGGCAGCTGCCCCAGGGTCTCTCTCTTGTGCCTCCAAAGGGAGTAGTGTCCCTGAAGTGGCAGCGGCGGCTGCGAAATGAATGAATGGCTTCGGGTGGTTTCTGAGCCACAGCCAAGCTGCCGGTCTCGCAGCCCCCGCTCCTGTGTGACGAGGAGCCTGGCTGAGCCCTGGATCTCAGCTGTGTCCACGCCGTCAGACTCACTCCAGGACGAGGGCTTGCTTTTCTCTGCATTTCTGGTGAGGATTCATTCTGCACCTCCTCGTGCGGTCTGAGCTCCTCCTTCCGTGGGCAGTCGCAGCCCGGTCTCTCCCGATGGAGGCAAGTCCACAGAAACAGCAGGATCGATCTTGGATCAGCTGCAGACTTCACCAGCCACCCTCCAGCAACCTCAAAAGGCGTGTGTGACTCCTCGGGCTTCTGTGCTGCATTTCCAGTTGCTGTCAGCTGCCTGACTCACCTGAAAGCTCCTAAATACATCGAGTGCTGCAGATGCAAGTGCTGTTAAAGCCAAGCGTGTCTCTGACTCTTTTTTTGAGGTTGCACTTGCAGCATGAATGAAGAGCTGCCTGAGCCTCTTCCCCTTGGCCCCTGCATCTTCACAGGGGAACAGATTTAGACTGGAGATTAGGAGAGGGTTCTTCACCGTGAGGGTGGTGGAGCACTGGAACAGGTTGCCCAGGGAGGTGGTTGAGGCCCCGTCCCTGGAGATATTCAAGGTGAGGCTCGACGAGGCCCTGGGCAACCTGGTCTAGTTGGGGGTGTCCCTGCTGACTGCGGGGAGGTGGGACTAGATGGCCTTTGGAGGTCCCTTCCGGCCTGGACAACACTATGACACTATCTCCAGGGCTCTTGGGGAGCCAGACTCCCCACAGCCGTGTCTCAGTTCTTGGGGTCAGAGGCTGCTGTGTCCGTCGTCTCCGCTCTTGCCACGCTCCTGCAGCCCTCTCTGGTGCCCTGTGTAAGATGAGTGGTGGCACCCAGCACTGGAGGGACAGGGACTGGCTGGAAGGGAGAGGAGACCTGCAGTCCTCACTGGAGGTGAGAAGCTGTTGGGACGGGAAAGGCTGTCGTGTAGCAGGGAGGGGAGTTTGCAAAGTGGGAATGCTGGCTTCCAGGGTGCTCTGTGGAGCTTCAGAGAGCAGGAAAATGTTTATTTGGGAGCCTCTTGATGGGACCTAGCTAGAAAGGGTACTTCAGCTGGAGGTGGGATGGTCCTGCTCGGTGTCTGGCACTGAGGAAGGTGCTGACCTGTCCTGCCAGCAGGGCTCCTTGCTCTGGCAGCCTGATGTTAGTACTGGAGATCTGCCTGGCATGCTGGGCAGTGGCAACATGGAGAGAGCTGAGCCATGGGGCCCCAGTGGTACCACGAGGGGACAGGCAGGATGAGCTGCTCAGCATTAGCTCTAGCAGGAAAAAAAGGATGCTCCAGTGTGATGATAGACAAAAGCATGGTCAGACCCATCCACAGTCTTAGCTGAGACAGCCAGAGCATCGTGTCCTGGCTCTGGTGAGAGGTAAGGATGGAGAGCTGGGTCTGGAAGGCTTCATCCTCACCTGCCTTGGGAAAGGGTGAGTGTGGAGAGTGCGGGGCAGGTGGAGCCATCCAAGGAAGGCTGCTTCCCTCAGCGGGAGGCAAAGAGGTGTTTGGGGAAGTGGAGGCAGAGGCAGGGATGTGAAACTTCATGGAGGGCAAGGGGAAGCTGAGCTGCCCTGATGTAGGAGGACACCAGATATGGGCTTTTCCTTGCTGTATTTTGGTGGCTTTGCATGTCCCTCCATGGGTGAGACCACCCTTGGCATTAGAGTGATGTGCAGCAATGAGGTTTTCTGTGCCTCCCTCGTGGGGGTGTGGGTGAAGGGAGCCCCTGCCCTAAAAAGCTGCAATAAAGTGCAGCACAAACATGAGAAATACTGCCACAGCTGCCCGGGTCCAGGTAACCCATACAGCTGTGCCCAACACAAGCCCCACCAGTGAGACCTCTCTGTGCAGTGAGACCCTGCTGAGGTGTCCATGATCGTACCTTGATGTTGGAGCTCTTGAAAGGCACCTAGATAGCAGTGACCCAAAGTCAGGCCCAGATGCCTGTTCCACTTAGTGTGCAAAGAGCTGGTTTTCGAGCTAATACATGTATGTGATGGGAGCTTCAAATCCTCTGGGAGGAAAGCTGGTCCTTTCCCCTGCAGGAACTCTTGACCTAGATGGTTCCAGCTCTTCACAGAAGCCAGCGAGCAGCAGCACACTGAAGGACACGTGCTGTCTCAGGCTGATCTGGCCCATGTCTGCGTGGGGCAGGTGAACAGAGCTGCCTGGGGAGGGGGGAGGTTGCTCCTGGAGGCTCTGGGGGGGCATTGAGAAACCACCCGCAGCCCATGGCAGGGGCACGGTGGTGTGTGCCATGCCGAGAGCTGTCCGTGGGGATCCCGAGGGTGGCTGGAGAAGGTGCCAAGGCTCGAGCACTGACGTGCTGGCACCAGGCATGATTTTGGCCGGTCTGCACCCACTGCTGCTGCTCCTCCTGGATGGGAGGGTGGCTTGTGTGTGCAAGCGTGGGTTTGGGGACAGAATTAGCACTACTCTTCAGCGGGAGCTGGTGGCAGGAGAGACACCTCCTTGATGTGCCTTCCCAGCCTCCCCAAGAGGAGGAGGAGACAGAGGAGAAGACAACAGAGCAGGGAGAAGGTGATCTCCCAGCCTGAGCCATGGGGAGGGCTCATGAGGGTGACGGCAGATGGGGTGACAGCAGAGGGGGTGACATCTCTTTTGTAATTGCACAGTGCTCTTGTCACTTGAGTAAATTAAACCCTGTTCATGGTGTCAGGAACTCTCCCCTCTGGTGAGGATGATGCAGTAAAGCCCCTCTGCCCACCTGCAAAGGAGTACGGGGAGACACTGGTGGGAGGGGGAGCCCAAAGAACACCTGGCCAGGTTCCTCCCAGCAGCCACCAACCCATGGGAGTCCCATCTGCACGAGCCTGGGGAGCACAGGGGCACAAGGGCGGGTGGGAACCCAAATTAGTGACTCAGAGGAAGGGACATGCTGTCTGGGCCCCTCTGGGCAGAGCCTCAGCCCCAGGCACCTGCCGCAGAGAGAGGGGTTATGTCTGCCCAGGGCATGGGAAACATGTGGGGATGAGCATTTGGGGTTTGTACAGGCCTTGCTATGGGATGTTTAAGAGAGGAAGCAAAGGTGGGGGAAGGGATGAACAAGCATGGGAAAACAGAGGGATAAGGGGACAGAAAGAACGGGTGGCCTGTGAACACTTTGCTGGTCTCTACAGCCCTCTAGCCGTGCCTTGCACCTCAAGGTTAGAATCATAGAATCATAGAATCATCTAGGTTGGAAGAGACCCTTGGGATCATCGAGTCCAACCATCTACCCTACTCTACAAAGTCCTCCCCTACACCATATCCCTCAGCACCACATCTAATCGTCTCTTAAACACATCCAGGGATGGTGACTCAACCCCCTCCCTGGGCAGCCTATTCCAATGCCCGACCACTCTTTCTGTGAAGAATTCTTTCCTAATGTTTAGTCTAAACCTACCCTGTTGGAGCTTGTTGTTAGCCCCGACCGACTTATTTTCTTATTAAACTCCCTCTCTAACTCTGCCCCAGGCCAGGGCTCTGCATCCCGTGTGCGTGCACGGCGGGGAGGCAGCAGCCGGAGCCAGGCCACGGTTGGATCCAGCCAAATTCCTCGACATCTGCCTTCTCCTCTGGGGTTGGTCAGGCCCTCACCAGATGCCGGGGGTGGGATGGAGCCATGCTTGGGACTGGGAGCTCCTCTGGGCAGGCTGAGCTGGCTGACCTGACGCAGAGCAAGAGCAGTATGATGGAGACTAGCTGTATTCCCTTTCTGGTCAGAAATGCCAACTTCCTAAAGCAGAAATCACTATTCCTCTGGCCCCGAGTCCTGCCCAGCACAGCCTGGCTCTCTCCTGCCCCTGTGACTGGTGTCGTGCTCCTGCTGAACTGCCAAACAGGCCAAGAATCCACAAATCCTGGCTGGGCAAAGCCTTCCTGCGGAAACCACAGCACAGCAGCAGGAGGGATGTAGCCAAAACCAGGAGCTCAGAGCACCCCTCAAAACACGGCCAGGGTGTTCTGCCATCCAAAATTCCACTGCTGAGAGGGCCGGCTCCTGCTCTGCCCAAAGAGGTCCCCGACCCTCCTGCCTGGCAGCGTGTCTGCTCCCAGGAGCCACCAGCGCATCCAGACAAGCTGGTGGGAGCACAGAGGCACAAGGGAACCCAAACTGGGGGCTTCGAGGAAGGGACACCCCGCCCGTGCCCCTCTGGGCAGAGCTTCAGCCCCAGGGCCCACGTGGGGGGGCACCTGTGGGGGGAGGGAGTGGGGGTTTAT
>JAHREE010000165.1:110130-120173 GCA_033628505.1 Tringa tobata | reverse complement strand
TTTCTTCCCCATGTCCAACCTAAGCCCACCCTGGTTCAGTTTCAAAGCGCTGCCCCTCGTCCTGTCAGCGCAGGCCCTGGTCAAAAGTCTCTCTCCCTCTTTCCTAGAAGCCCCTTTAGGTGCTGAGCGGCGGCAGGAAGGTCTCCGCGGAGCCGTCTCTTCTCCCGGCTGCACAACCCCAACTCTCTCAGCCTTTGTCCCCAGCAGAGGTGTCCCAGCCCTCAGAGCATGTTGGTGGCCTCCTGTGGAGCGGCTCTAGCAGGTCCATGTCCACCAACAGCAGAAGGACATGGACCTGTTGGAGCGGGGCCAGAGAAGGCCATGAAGATGCTCCAAGGGCTGGAGCCCCTCTGCTGGGGACAAAGTTTGAGAGAGTTGCAGGGGGTTCAGCCTGGAGAAGAGAAGGCTCTGGGGAAGCCTCGCTGCAGCTGCTCAGTACTTAAAGGGTCTATGAGAAAGCTGGGGACAAACTTTTTAGCAGGGCTTGTTGCGACTGGAGAAGGGGTAATGGCTTTAAACTAAAAGAAGGACAATTTAGACTAGATACAAGGAAGAAATTCTTTACAGTGAGGGTGGTGAGACCCTGGCCCAGGTTGCCCAGAGAGGTGGCCGATGCCCCATCCCTGGAAGCATTCCAGGTCAGGTTGAACGAGGCTCTGAGCAACCTGGTCTAGTTGAAGATTTCCCTGCTCATGGCAGAGGGGTTGGACTGTATGGCGTTTAAAGGTCCCTTCCCACCCAAACTATTCCATAATTCTATGATTCTGTGCCTGTGCAGGCAGGGGATTCCTGACCCCTCTCCCCATCCCAGCACAATGGTGTATTTTTAGCAACACAGGGAAGAGATTCAAGTCAAAGCAGGAGAAAGCTCTAGGTGCTCATCCACAGGTTGATCTCTCCCAGCTTCATCACAATCTAAATGCATCAACCCATTCCCGGGCTGGCGGCTCCCACCGTGCCTCAAACGGCCAAATTCTGAGTTCCTGGCTTCAGGGACTGTTTCTTCTTTGTGCCCACGGTGATGGGTCAGGGCAGCAATGCGCCTGCTTTACCTTCTGAAGGTGATATTTTCACTTGAGTCGCAGTAGCTCTCTAATCTCAAGGTCTTTGATGAAGCCATTTGTGAAACGGTTATCAGAGCAAAGGGTGCCACGAGCGGTGACAAGGCTGAAAGCTGAGGTCTTCTCTTGGTGACTCCACCCAAATCACTCACCCTAGGTTGAAAAGCCAATTTTAGGGGGAAGGATAGGTATTTCATTTTCAAGGTAAGAGGCATCTCTCTGGAGACTGTATTGGCTAGGTCTGCAAAGAGCAAAGGAGCCACGGGGTGACATGTAACCATCTGCAAAATGTGGAACAATTACAAGATTAGCAGAGACAGTCTTCTCTTAAATATTCTTCATCCCACTGGCTCCTTCTCTCTTGTGAAGATGGAGTAAGAAGAAACTTTTCCACCCCATTAATTTTCCATTTCCTTCTGTCATGTATCTGCTTTGGACAATAATCTTTTAAATGTCTCCTTATATAGAGAACTGTAATTTTTCTTTCCCCTGTGAGCTCGCATCCTCTGCCTCACTGAGACGAGAGGTGTTTTCATCTCTGATGACAATGACACACGTGCTGCTGCAGACAAGGACAACCCCTCATTTGCCTGCTGTGACTTTGCTAGTTCTCTTGTATTTTCTGGTCTCTCCCATCTTTTCTGCACTCTGCAGCATCCCTCGTGCTTTCCCATCACAGCATCCCTCGTGCTTTCCCATCACGGCTGTTTGCAGAGCCGTTATGCTCACGCACAGCTGAGCATAGCTTATTAAGTTTCCCCCTCTAGCTCTCTGTAAATGCACAGGTATTGTTAGTCTTGTTCTGTGCTTGCCGTGGGAGGTCCTGCGGTGTGGCAGCTGGCTGTGGTGGTGTTTTGCGTTGTGCCTTTATTGCTGGAGCTAGCTGTGCTCTGCTCTCTTGATGTTTGTAGTGCTCTGGTGTGGCAGTGCCCAGGGCTTCCCATGCTCTGACTGGCGTTTTCCCCAGATCCTGGGAGCAAGTGAGCAAAGGAGAAGGGGAAGATGCCCTTGTGGAGCTCCTGAAATGGGGCCGCAAACTTTGCAGGAAGCATTTGTTGATGGCTCTTTCTGTGTCATTGCAGGCAAAGGACAGCGATGATGATGATGAAGTCACTGTCAGTGTGGACCGGGACCGCTTCATGGACGAGTTCTTTGAGCAGGTGAGAGGTTTGTTTCCCTGGTGCAGCTTTAAAGCCAGTTCAGAGCTGTCTCTTGGCGCCCTAGCAGGCTGCGGGGCTGTGGCATGGGCTCCCACCGCAGGCCAGGAGCAGGGGTCAAGGTGAGGATGGGGGTCCTGCCATGGCTGATGCCACTCAGCTGGTGCTTGGGGTCCTCTGGGGCTACAGTCAGGGTGATGATTGGCAGGAAGAAGGCTTCCATGCAGACCTGGCGCTGTCGTGGGCTTACCTGGCCCATGGTACCTCCTCCAGAAATGGGGTAGGTGAGCCATGCAGCCTGCCTGCCTCCAGCCTGCCACTAAAGTGGACCAGCTCTCAAACCTCTCCTGAAAGCACCTCTGTGGAGTAGCAGTTTCTGCATGGGATTGATTTAATTTTGTGCCTCTCGTTACCAAACAAGAGGTTGTCTTCTGGCATGTGGGTGGCTGTAAGATCTGCATGCGGATTTTTAGCACACCCTTAGCATGGCATGTGTGTAGGGGGTGTTAAAATGTATCTGTGCAGGCAATGGAGCGGGGAATGAAGAAAATCTGACACGCAGATGGAGGAAGACTGGCAAAGTGGTGGTGTGAGTCGAAGGAGAAGACAGAGCTAGAGGGTGGGCAGCCCAGCAGGCAGAGGACACAAGTAGGTTTCCCCTCCTGGTGATGCCAGTGTGTCTCCCTGTACAGGAGGGCGAGGAAGATGCCAGCACTGATTTGCTGCAAATTTGGCTTTGGTGAGGGTCAAACTGGGCTTCTCAGCTACTAAAGCAAAGAGCCGTGGGGGACTGACCCAGGACCAAGCCTGGCTTCAGCAATCTCAGCAATGTTCTCCATGCTGGAGGTGCAGAGTCTGGGAATCCGTAGGTCTAGTGCTAATTTAAGTAAGTCCCAAATGTTTGTGCATCACAAAGGACACAGGACATAGTGTCTGTATTACATTGCTGGCTGCTGTGATGTGGAAGGTCTGATTTCATGGCGGTCCTACAGTTTCAGGATCCAGCTGGAAAATATTCGTCCAGGAGGACATTTGCTGTAGTTCAGACATGTCATGGTTGCTTTGGGATAGGGTTTAATAATCCGCCCCCTTTCCAAAAGTCCAGGCCTCTCACAGGAGACCCGTCTTGTTGTTCATCCTCACAGGTGGAAGAAATTCGAGGGTTCATTGATAAAATTTCGGAGAACGTGGAGGAAGTGAAAAGGAAGCACAGCGCCATCCTCGCTTCGCCCAACCCTGATGAGAGTGAGTGAGCTATGATCTGTGGGAATGGGGTTGCACTGGGCTGGGCTGCTTGTGGGGTAGACAGAGTCAGACAGAAGTCCTCTTGTCTTCAGGTGGCCATGGCTGGAAAGCCACAAGCTGCTGAGATGGCTGGTGGCCGGGATGAGGGAGGGCTGGAACCTGAATGAAAAGGAGATCAAGGGATGGCTGATGGCTTTCTGACCTTGACAGGTGGTGAGGGTCCAGTGAGGCTGCTGGAGTGGAATTCCTGAAGGATGGGACAATGTGGAGGCTGAAAAGAGCAAATGGCTGTTTTTACGTTGTTTGACTGTTGTCTTGCTCTGAGCTGCCTAGGGAGGGTACGTGGATGAGGCAGCGCTTGCAGAACAGGCTGAGCATTGACCGCTCGGCCCAGAATGGAGCAGCTTTTCTTTGAGCCCATGGTGTGCACTTGTGATGGTGTCCTCTCTGTCCTGAAGGACATTTTTCTGCTGGCTGGCCAAAGAGTCTGTCCCTTCCGAACCTTACTGACGCATCACTATTTTCTTCCCTAGTCTTCTGTTCCTGAGTAGAGGTTTGTTGCCAGGAACAGAAGTTAAGTATAGCAGCACCCAAGAGGTGGCAACATTTGGGAGCCCGCAGGATCTGGCAGAGTTAGAGCTGTGGGTGATGAGTTCCCCTGTCCCAAGGTGTGAGCAGTTCCTCTTCCTGGGGAGCTGAAGGAGCTGGCACTGGCAGAGCACCTGGGGCTGGTGGGGCCACCTGGGCTTCCTTAGTACAGAGACTTTCCAGCTTTGGTATTTGCAAACCACTACTTGGGGAGCATGTGGGACTGAGGTGCTGAGCTCTGCAAGGGAGAGCAGGGGTGAGCACAGCTGAGGAGAGCTGCTTATCAGTGGGGCTGGACCAGGGATATCATTTGAACATCTGCTGTCCTTCAGTCTTACTGTAAGGCCATGTGGGCTCTCCTTCGCCCACCTTCCTCATGGTGCTGGTGGTCGCAGGGCTGGTGGTTGCAGGGGTGACTGTGCAGGATGGCTCTGAGCTGCCAGCAGCCCTTGTTGTTGGGAAAAGGTCTTGCTTTGATGGGCCAGTGAGTGACTGCTGAGGAGCTGAAGGCTGCAGTGGCCCTGGCTCAAAGGTGTGCTTAGGGGGCTGGGAAGCTGAGACTAGGTCCGCCATCTGCCCTCCTCCTTCTTTTCATTTGCTGAGTGCAATTCCATGTCTGCTCATATACAACTGTGAATTGTTTCTAGAGGTCTGGAGCACAAGTCTTGCGAGGAGAGACTGAGGGAGCTGGGGTTACTCAGCCTGGAGAAGAGGAGGCTCCGGGGAGACCTTATTGCTCTGTGCAACTCCCTGAAAGAAGGGTGTATAGAGATGGGGGTCGGTCTCTTCTCCCAAGTCACAGGTGACAGGAGCAGAGGAAATGGCCTCAAGTTGCGCCAGGGGAGGTTCAGGCTGCATATTAGGAAATTTTTTTTCACCGAAAGGGTTATCAGACATTGGAATGGGCTGCCCAGGGAGGTGGTTGAGGCACCATCCCTGCAGGTGTTCAAAAGACGGGTTGATGTGGTGCTGGGAGATATGGTTTAGTGATGGTGTTGCTTTTTGTTTGTTGTGGGTGTTTATTTTTTGTCAGAATTAGGTTGGTGGTTGGACAAGATGATCTTTAAGGTCCCTTCCAACCTAGAAGATTCTGTGATTCTGTCCCAGGAAGCTGTCTGTACACACATTCTCTTGTGTTCGGCCCTAAGTCAAATCAATAGGTATTGCTAATTGCTTGGAAGAACCTGGTGCTTCCTAAATTGTCTCACACTCCTCTATCCTGGTAGCTGCTCCTCAGCTCAAATTCACTTGGCTGAGCCTGGAAGCAAGGGATTTTTTCAAGGAAATTCACGTATCTCAGGCTGTTGCTCAATCATCCTCCAGGCTCTTTTGGTCTGCACTTGCGCTGTAAAATTTTGCAGTGTTTCTGTTTGGGTGTTTTCAGGGAAGAGCTGTCATTGCTTTTCTTCTGGCTGCTGGGCTCATACAGCGTGCATCGGCACGGTGTCCGCTCGGGGCTGAGCCAGAGCTCTGGCTGCAAAGGGCACTCGTAGCCTAAAAGCATAATAATCTATTTAAAAGTCTGAGATCTGCAGCAAACAAGACACTGTGACATTGACATGACTTCCAGAAGCAGCTAGGATGTTGGGAGTGCTTCTGGTTTTGTTTTACAGTGTTACCTTGATTTGGTATTATAGAAAATTCAGTTTAAAAGGCCAAAAACTGTTTGGGCAGCAAAAGAAGAGACCGTACCCTGTTGAGAAATTAGTGTTTTGTAATATTTTGGTGTGTCCAGGAGTTGCAGTGGGGCTGATCAGGCAGTCAGTGGCACAGTGGGCTGCAAGCGCACATTGCTGGCTTGGGTCCCATTTGTCACCCACCAGTATCCCCCAGTCCTTCTCCACAGGGTGCTCTCTGTCCGTCTGTCCATCCATCCATGCATGCATCCATCCCTGCCTCCTTCCCTCTTTCTCTCCCTCCCTCCCTTCACCAGCATGTGCTGGTCCTGGGGGTTGCCCTGACCCAAGTGCAGGACCTTGCACTTGGCCTGGTTGAACTTCATGAGGTTCACGTGGGCTCACTCCTCACGTGTGTCACCACAAATCAGCAAGAGCTTCTTCACCACAGCTGTCCACAGCTGGGTGGATGCCAGATGTTGTGTCGGAGCAGCCTCCAGCTCCCCCAGGATGCTGTGTGCTGGGGCTGCAGGAGGTATGGCATCAGCTGAGCCACGTTCCTAGGAGCAGGGTGTTCACCCTGTCTGAGCACTGCTCCCCTTCTGTCCCTCGGCACATGGGGGTGGAGTGCTGGAAATGCTCCTCAGTGTCCTCAGGTCAGGAGACAACTTTGGTCATAGCTGCAGGGTTCTGCTTAGATGATCTAGAGAGGTATTAAACTCAATGTGGCTTTGTAAGAGCAGGCCGTGTGCTGTCTCATGGGACTGTGGGTAAGCTCTTGGAATAACTGAGGGTTGGACTGGATGATTTATAAAGGTCCATTCCACTTGAAACATTCTGTGGTAACTGATGATGTGCCACTCCTAGCTTTTCTGTTTCCCAGAGACTCAGCCAAGCCAAGAACAGCATCAGGCCATGTCTGTCTGCTCCTTCAGGCCCAGGTGAGATGCATGAAACCCAGCAGAAATTCAGCCAAAGATGGGATTAACCTTGGCTGGAGCTCAGTCTTGCACTTTGGTGGGGTGGAGGTGGTGCAGGGCCCCATCGCAACGAAGGCAGTGCAGCTGGGAATGGTGGGTGCCGGCGTGGTGTCCACAGCCCCCCCATGGCCTCCCAGTGCTCATGAGCCCATAGGGAACCTGGTAATTAACACAAAGGCTTGTAATCCAGGGAAGGGAATTTATTGAGCTTAATTTGGAAATTAAGAAGGAATGTTTTCATGAGGCATGAGAAAGGGATGCAGCCAAGGGGCGCTAAAATGTAGTTGGTGAAAAGCTGGTCTTGGTGTGTGCTCACTGGTGTTTGCTTTTTAACATGGCACCTGTGACGACAATCAAGGCAAGAAATTGCTCTGCAGGGGCCAAACTCACAGGGGATTTGGGATGCTGTTTGCCCCTTCTGGAGCAGCACCTCAAGTTATTTCTTAGTGATCTCTAAACACTTTAGCATCTTGTGAAACCTCCGTTACAAAGTGATAGGAAGTAGTCCTCCAGAGTATCAGAAGAAAGACACAGACTTCTCATTCTTTTCTGGAGGCAAATGCGCTGTGTGTGGTGCAGCTTGGTTTGGTGAGGTGCAGCTCCTTCACCAAGAAATACAAACTCCTTAAACACCACCAGCAACTCCCTCATGGAGCTGGAGGATCTTGGAGTGGGTCTTCAGAAGATCAGGAAAGAGGTGAGCTGATGATTTGGTCGAACAGTGGTTAGAGTTGCTGTTGGAGCACTGAGTGGAGGGGTGGGTGGGCTGGACATACAGTGTCTGCTGGCTGAATTGCTTGCTCCTTTTTCAGGGTTTCTTGACAGAAAGGAGACTCCACAGATACAGTCCTACTGGAACCTGTGTCTTAAATGACTGTGTGCTTAGGCAGATGCAAGTCCTTGGTGCTGTCCTGCATGTGCTCTGCTGTTGCAGAAGAGGCAAGGTCCAGGTGTCTGTGGGAGACCTGGATTTACCCACCTGCCTGGCACGGGGCGGAGGTGCTGGGCTGGATCTGTGTTGCACAGAAGGGCTCATCCCTCCCCTCCTTTCCCACTGATCCCTCTTCTGGCTGCACAGACTGTTCTTGGATCCACATTGCTGCTGCTGCCTGGGCTTATTTTGGCGCCTGGTGGGTGGGCAGCTGGCTGGCTCTGCCATTGTGCCAGCAAGGTGGCAGCCCCCCGCCTGCCTGCCCCTCGCAGCTCTGTCAGGCTCACACCTGGCTGCAGGGGACACGGGGAGGGTCTCCCCGCTGAGCAGCTCCACACCACAGGGTGGGCAGCATCATGTCAAGACTTCGGTGGGCTCGGAGTGTCTGAGGGGCTGCATTCCTCCTCGGGTCAGAGCCGATGCTGCTGCTGCTATTCCTGTTTTGAGTCACAGCTCCTGGCAAACCTGTTCCTAAAAACCTTCTGGTGAGCTGCTGCATCTGTTGTTACTCCTGGCACTTGAGGGTCTTCATCCTCGGTCCTTGGTCTGGGCTGCTTTCCAGAGGGGGTGGCTTTGATGGCAAGTTGTCAACTGGAGAGAAATGAAATGATAGTTTGTTTTGGTTTGGTTTTTATTTATTTTCCTGGAGTGGTTGGTCTCTGCCACGTGTCTTCTCTGTGGATCGTGCCCTCCCCGCGGCCGTGCTCTGCCACTCCTCAGTGCTGCATCACATAACGGGTGCTGTTCCTGAATGAACTGCCTCTGGGAACGTAAATCTTCACATTTGAAGTTGTGTCTTTCAGCCTATGAGCTCAGTCCATCTCTGCAGGCTTCAGAACACCCGATAAATATTTCAGACCTGGAAGCAGGTTCATTATGGCTCTGCACCAGCATGGAAGAGGAAGTTCAGTTGCATGTGTGCTTGAACTCCAGTTTCATAATTTAAGCTGTGCAAACTCAAGGTGGTGGCTTGGGACACCAGGGCACAGGTCCCAGGCTCTCCATCTGTTGGAGGACACTTGAGTTGTTTGGAGAGTGCCCTCTGTAATTTCTAGCGGTCCATCTCCTGGCAGAGAGACGTGCCAGGTGGTCAAGGAAGACAAATCATAGCTGCTCACCTCTGTCTAATGTGTTAAGGCAAGACTGGCCAGGGCTAAAAAGGCAATTTGGAGTTGTCTTGGTGCCTAGGCTCTGAGCAGAGCCTTGTGTAAGCATAACCTTGCTACTCATTGGGTCCTTTTGTCACAGCTAGAAGCCTGCTTTGCTCAGAGGAGATGCTGCTCAGGCGCTGCCTGGAGGAAGGGAGGCTGCATCTGGTTCTTCCTTGAGCTGCTCTCCTCGGGCACTGCTTTCTGTGCCTTCCTAGCTCCTTTTCCTACCGTGTGGTAATTTTTCTGGGGTTACATTCCCCCTGGTCCCTGTTCCCACCAGGGCAGAGAGGAGGTTTCTTTGGAGACCGGGAGTTGCAATCATGCTGCGTTGGAGGCTTCAGGCTCAGGCTCCTGTGATACTCTTTTGGGAGGAGCAGTGTGAGAGGACAAACAAGGATTTTGATGAAAAGCCTGACTTTGCCCTTTGGGCCTCTCTTTGCTCCTCCACCTTCTGTGCTGTTTCTCCCAGCTTCCCTGGGGTGGGAAATCAGAGCCAGCCCAGACTTCAGCAGACCTCAGAGGTGGAGGTGAGAGAAGCTGGAGGAAGCAAATGTGACCCCACCAAAGCAGGGGATTTGGCAAAGAGTGTCTGGGCATGTCTTGGAGACATAAAGCAAAGCAACATCTCCCCCCATGCACTGAGCTGCTCTCAACCCAAATCCACAGCCTCGTCGGTGCTGCCTTTGCCCCTGCAGGTCTGGCCAGGTGAGGATTTTGGTGCAGGCAGAGCTGCGAGGTTGGTCCTCAGTGCAGTACAGGGGCATGGCAAAGGTGGCTTCAGCCCATCAGCCTGAAGAAGGGATAGACTCACAGAGTGGTTTGGGTTGGAAGGGACCTTGAGAGACCATACAGTCCAACCCCCCACCATGGGCAGGAACATCCCACCCTGGTTCAGTTTCAAAGCGCTGCCCCTCGTCCTGTCAGCGCAGGCCCTGGTCAAAAGTCTCTCTCCCTCTTTCCTAGAAGCCCCTTTAGGTGCTGAGCGGCGGCAGGAAGGTCTCCGCGGAGCCGTCTCTTCTCCCGGCTGCACAACCCCAACTCTCTCAGCCTTTGTCCCCAGCAGAGGTGTCCCAGCCCTCGGAGCATGTTGGTGGCCTCCTGTGGAGTGGCTCTAGCAGGTCCATGTCTGCCTTGTGCTGGGGAGGCCGGAGCTGGAGGCAGTGCTGCAGGGGGTGTGAGGAGAGCGGAGCAGAGGGGGAGCATCCCCTCCGATGTCCTGCTGGCCACGCTGCTGGGGATGGAGCCCAGGAGACACTTGGCTTTCTGGGCTGCAAGTGCACATTGCCGGATTGTGTCCCATTTGTCACCCACCAG
>JAHREE010000165.1:93023-107557 GCA_033628505.1 Tringa tobata | reverse complement strand
GGCAACCTGGGCCAGGCTCTCACCACCCTCAGGCTCTCACAACATTTCTTCCCCATGTCCAACCTAAGCCCACCCTGGTTCAGTTTCAAAGCGCTGCCCCTCGTCCTGTCAGCGCAGGCCCTGGTCAAAAGTCTCTCTCCCTCTTTCCTAGAAGCCCCTTTAGGTGCTGAGCGGCGGCAGGAAGGTCTCCGCGGAGCCGTCTCTTCTCCCGGCTGCACAACCCCAACTCTCTCAGCCTTTGTCCCCAGCAGAGGTGTCCCAGCCCTCGGAGCATGTTGGTGGCCTCCTGTGGAGCGGCTCTAGCAGGTCCATGTCTGCCTTGTGCTGGGGAGGCCGGAGCTGGAGGCAGTGCTGCAGGGGGTGTGAGGAGAGCGGAGCAGAGGGGGAGCATCCCCTCCGTTGTCCTGCTGGCCACGCTGCTGGGGATGGAGCCCAGGAGACGCTTGGCTTTCTGGGCTGCAAGTGCACATTGCCAGCCCAATTTTGTGGCACAATTGTGTCCCATTTGTCACCTACCAGTATCCCCCAGTCCTTTTTACACAGGGTGCTCTCCATCCATGCATGCATCCATCCATCCCTAGAAAATTAAGAAGGGGTTGAGTCAGCGTCTTGCAAACCGAGTGTCTAATTTTTTTCATCATTTTACTTAGCTGGAATAAATAAATTGCAGTGTCACACTCTGAATTCTGTTTCCAAGAAGGAACATCAGCCTTTGGGAACTGAAGGACTACATAGAGATCATTTGTGTTCCAAATCTTTTCTGGCAAATGAGACTTCAGCTGGAAATTCTTTCTCTGCAGGGCTGCTCTCCATCCCTCCATCCATCCCTCCCCCAGTCTGTGCTGGTACTGGGGGGTTGTCTGACCTGGGTGCGGAACCTTGTGCTTGGCCTGACTGAACTTCATGAGGTTCATAAGGACCCACTCCTCCAGCCTGTCCGGGTCCCTCTTGATGCCACCCCTTCCCCCCAGCACATTGACTGCCCCACTCAGCTCAGTGTCACCTGCAAACTTGCTGAGGGTGCACTTGATCCCACTGTCTGTGTCGTCGATGGAGATGTGAAATAGTGTTGGTCCCAGCACAGGCACCACTCATTACAGGTTTCCACTTGGACATTGAGCCACTGACTGCAACTCTTTGGATGTGGCCATTCACCCAGTTCCTTATCCATCTAAAAATCCGTATCTTTCCAATTCCAGTTTCTCTAAGTTCCCCTGCTTCCCCTCAATTCCAGTTTCTCTAAGTTCCCCTGCTTCCCCTCTGGTGAGGGCCCTGCTTCAGGGCCAGCTCACTTCAGCTGTGATTCAGCAGTCACGCTGGAGGCTGTCTGTGTCAGCGGAGGAGTCTGTCAGCGTCTCTCATTTCTGTACTGATTTGAACCTCCAAGGTCACGGCCACGGCTGTGTTGTGGCCGTGAGGAGGTGTGCTGCAGCCATCAGGCCTCGTGTGCTTTCCCAAGCTCTGGGGCCGAGTGCCATCTCACCTGCTGTGCTGGAAGAGAGGGACAGTGTCGGGGCCACGCAGCCAGCTTCCAGCACGTGGTGAGGTGAAACACCTGCAGCGAAACAGAAGGAGAGGAGCCATTCCCACCATGTGCTGCCAGGACAGGCGAGTGCCTCCCAGTTCTCCAGCTGAAGGTTTAGCCAAAAATCATCCTCTGCAGATAAGGTCCCTGCAGATGGGTTGTGGGTCCTGCATTTCTGTGCGCTCTGGTGTCTGCGGGGGCCGTGCACACATCGGGTCTTCTGCAAACACCCTCACCCTAAACCCTCCCCCAAAACAGCAGCCCCCAGCAGGGCTTCTGCAGACCCAGCTTGGCTTAGACCCGACTCGCCGGGTGCTGGGCCCCCGCAGCTGTGTGTGTGCCCGCTGCTGGTGGGCTTCCCAGCTGCAGCACCCCCTCCTCGGGCAGCTGCCTTTGTGTGTGCCAACCCTGGATTTTGTCTCTTCTTTGTAGCAGAGCTGCAGGAAAGGGACCCTGCAGTTTTTTTCAAGTTAATTCATCAGGTGGGTGTAAATCACAGGTGTTGGGGCAGGGCTGATGAAGTGAGCAACTGGGAAGGGAAATATCAGGGAAGAGTGCTGGCATAACCTGGGACAGTTGCTGCTTATGAGCTAGAGATTGTTCAGAAGGAGAAAATAATCCCATTGACCTGCCACTTGGCTTCTTCCTCTGCAATTTGCCGCTTAATTATCAGGGCTTAGATCTCCTGCCCGTACTAAGTGGGTGCTCACTGGGGCACGTTGCAGATGCTTGGTGGCTCCGTGTGCACAGGGTGGGATGGAGATGTGAGCATGCACCCCAGTCGTGTCTACACCCTGGACACCCCCTCACTCCTTTGGGGCACTCAGCCCACTGAGGCTGTCCATGATGGTGATGTCCTGGCCTGTGACTGGGGTTGGTTTCATGGGATGTGGCACTGCTGAATAATTTTTCTCAAACGTGAGATTTTCTGCATAACATGGCTGGTTCCTAGATGCAATGCAGTCAGTAGGTTGCTGGACTCTCCTTTCAGGGACTTGTCATGTCATTAGCATGCTCCAGTTCCTTTCCTGTTGGCAATGGCTTGCTGTGTTTGGACCAGTTTCCTCTAGAGACGGTGACATGAGGACGTGTGGGCTCGGGAGGTGTTACCGTAAATCCTGGCTTGTGACTGAGAGATTAGAAATGGGATTTGGATTGATATTACAGTCTCAGCAGCCTGAATATTTGTTGTTTCCCGATGCTGGCTGATGGGGACAAAGAAATTAGTTGTCAATCTGTCACCCCAATAGCAACACCTGCATCGTGTTAGTGACAGAGATAGTCAGTGGCTATCTGGTTGTCCCTGGCAAGCCAGAGATAAGAGGAACCTTGCATAGCCCTTTCCTCTGCCCAGTCTTTCAGCCTGGGAGGGTTTTCTTTTTTTACAGGCTTTCATTCAGTTTTATGTATTTTTTCCTTGCTGCTGAGGGCTTTGATCCAGGTCTCAGCTGGCCAGTCCTTCCCTCTTGGCTCTTCTCTGTGAACGGGCACCAGAGTTTGGTCTCTCGCATTGCCTCTGGTGGTCACAGGGATGAGTAACCATCTCCTGGCACTGGTTTCTTTTTCCAATGAGTTGCTCTTGGTGACTTCTTGAAGGCCAGGATTTCCCTGCTCCTGCCTGTGCTTCCTCCACGGGAGGAAGAGGAAGCCTCCCTCTCCTCCTCCTCACTGGAGGAGAGTTGCCAAAGCCATATGGAGAATCTGGAGCTGCGTGAGTTGAGGTTGCTCTCCATGAGTTCACTGCTGCCCTTGTGCTGCCTCCGTGTATTCCTCTGCCAGCCTTGGTCTTAAAAGTGGTTTTCAGGCAAAGGCTGCGTTTGAGTTTGTGATGTCTTGGTCTGTGGGCTGCTGCATCCTGTGATAACGTGGGAAGTGTTGATGTCCCACATGGGTGGGTGGTAGGACAGTGCTGGCCACCTTGGAGAAGAGCAGTTTGGCAGGATGGTGCTGTCTGGACCTTAAGTGGTCTGTGAGCCATATTTTGGAAAGTTACTTTTCTTCCTTCCCGCTTTTTAATTTTTTTTGGGGGGTAAAAAAACTTACAGTAATCAAGTGAACCTCAAAATATATGTTCTCGTCTCCTGAGGGGGGTGGCTCTGATGGAGCTGGGGGTGAGTATCTGCTGGTGGTCACTGGCTTGGGGGACTTTCATTTATTGTTTGCCAAGTGGAAATATTTCTGAAAACAAGCCATTTATTCTGGGTAGGTGCCTACAGCAGGTCAGAGGTGAGCAGCAAAGAAGTGTCTTCTAAGCAGCCAGAAGTACAGATTCTCTCTGGCTTTGGTAATGGAGAGAGCAGTGGAAGAAACATTGACTACGGTAATGGATTTGTTCCTGTTTGAAAAGGTTTTCATAAGAAATGTTTGCTCACTTGGTGAGGTTGTCACTGCAGGATCTCAGTCCTGTTGGAGGGCCTTAAACAAAACCACAGGAGGTCAGGAAGAGCCCCAGAGACCACTTGGAAAGTCTGGATTAGCAAAGACTAACCTCAGTAGAACAGTATCAGGTTTGGGAACATTCCAGAATGATGTGCACAGGTCTGGGGTCCCTGATGGGGTGTACCCTCAGTGCTGGGAGAGCTAGCCAGTGTCATTGCGAGGCCACTCGTAATTATCTTTGAAAGCTGATAGTGATCAGGAAGGTGACTGCAGGAAAGCGAATGTCCCTCATGTCTTCAGGAAGGGCCTGGAGGAGGATCAGGGGAGCTCCAGGCTAATCAGCCTCCTCGTGGTGCCTGGGAAGGAGCAACTAATCCTGGAGACTATTTCCAGGCACATGAAGGACAAGCAGGTGATCTGGAGCACAGGTTTGTGAAGGGAAAATCACGCCTGACCAACCTGATAGGTTCTAAAATGTCTGGCGTGGTGGGTGCGGGTAGAGCAGCAGGTGTTTTTTGTCTTAGCAAGACTTTTGGTGCTTGACACCCCTCTTCCTGAGCAGGCTTGTGGTGCTTGTTGTTCAGTGAGGACAGATTTTGGGTACATTGTGAGATCTCATTGCCAATGCCAGTTTTGCCCCTGGGACAGGGGTGCTGGGTGGAAGTACTCCAGGAGAGCAAGGAGTGACACTAGCTGCATTTGTGATGGAAACTGTTGAGGTGATCCACAGCACGGCTCCACCCATGTGAGAAAAGCTGTTGTGTGTGTCCGGGGTGTCACCCTGAAGAAGGCTTGGCTGGGGACTTGCTTGGAGTAAGCACGTGATGGGACTGCTGTGGTGGTACTGGCCACGTGACATCCCTGTCTCTTTTGGCTCTATTTCTTATGATGGGAGATTGGACCATGAGTTCCCTTAGCACTGAGCCTGCAGAGCTGGAGATGAACAGATGACCAGCTCCTGCCTCCCACTGCTCAGAGGACCCTGAAAGGAGTGTTTTGGGTCCAGACGGGCAGGTGACGTTGCCGGGGAGACTGGGACTAAGCCCCCCATGGCAGCTGTGTCAGATCACAGTGCAGGCAGACAAGGACCTAAAATCAGACACTTGTTAGCCACAGGTAAGACACCAAATCCCCTTAAATATCCCAGTCTGAGGTCCCAGTTTAATGAGCAGATTGAGGTGAATGGTGTATGGGAAATACCCTGTGCATGGGAGTGGGGTGCGAGGGTGTGTGGACTCGTGGGCAGATAAGGTGGCAGAAGGTGAGCATCAAAGGGGCTGGAGGATGGAGAAGCTCAGTGCAGGGTTACTGGGGGACTTCTATTCTTACGGCATTTCAACCATTCAGGAAATCTGCTGAGTTACAGCATCAAATTAAGCAAAAAAGAAAACTCCTCTGACAAAAGAAGTATCAATGGAGTCAAACCATTGCTGGCAGATGCTGGTGCAGATACTTCACATGGGAAGCAAAGTGATGATGAGCTACGGCGTCACAGCATAAACACCCTAAACCTGAGACCTTTGGGGTTTGGGAGGCCTTTATTTTGCATTTTGTTAGGGAAATGGGAAAAATTATTGCTATTTCAGGCAGGGTGGCTGCTGAGGCTCTGTTTGGGCAGCACTAGGTTTGAAGGCTCTCAGAGGACAGCATGGCTTGTACATGGCCCTGATGCATTTCTTATGGTGGCATTTTTCCTCCCATGACCCTGCAGACCTGCCCATCAATCTTGCCTCAGGTTGTTTGGATCCTCTAGAGAGTAATGTTTTCTGAGGACAAGCAGCATAAACCTTGAGCTTGCTTTTAGTGTCAGCAGAACCTGCTTAATAGGTTTAAGTTTCTTTCAGTCTCCTAGCACTGTTACTGAGTTTCCAGGACCCACAGAGGAGGGGCAGAACTGTATTTTCCTAATTGAGTTATCAGATTATTAGCACAAATTCAAATAGAAGAGTTGCTTTGGTTGCAAGTGAAAAAAAGTGCTGCCTGGAGAGGCACTCTGTTGTGAGCACCACGTGATGGATAATGGAGGATCAGGCAAGGCCAAATGATTGTCATGAAAAGAAGATAAAATGCAGCTGGGATCTGGCCTCCTCTGATTTCTGGCCTGAGGCTCTCCCATGAAGGATTTTTCTTCTTAATCATATGAAGCTGTAGATCTTAGAAACATTTATTGAGTCACTTCATGAGTGTACCCTGCTGGTAGAAGAGCTCACAAAGAGTTAATGGATGATTAATTAGCTTTGAGGTAAATAATTAATCAACTGGTGTAGAATCCAACAGGTCAGAACTTGGCTTCTGATCTGTAAATACTGATGTGTGCACAGCTGAAGACCATCTTGTGTAGATATTATTTATTACTAGCCTCCAGCCCTTCGTGAACTGCTTCTCTGTGCAATTTTAATAAGAAGAGTGATCCAGCATTCATTGCTCAGATAACTGCCAGAGACTGTCATGGCTGTTAGTTGTGCTTAGGTAGTAGCATTTTGACCTGTAAAGCTAAAATAACTCTGCATGGGAAGGGAAGTACAGCTCCTGTCCCATTTACAAGCGTGACACTTAGGAACAGAGGAGATGAAGACCTCCCTGGTGTCCCCATGCTGGTGGCTGTGCCCAGAGGCAGTCTGTGGAAATGGGAGCAAGAAGTCTGTGGTGCTGACGGTTGTACAACTTGGTCATCAGCAAGACAAGAAACCTTTTGTCCAGGACAAAGTGAAACCTTTTATCCTGGACAAGGTGAAAGCTGCAAGAATGAGCGCAGGATGAGCAAGAATTCTGGTTATTCACTAATTAGCATTATTCCACATTTTCTTTATAGTGAGGGATATCTGTACCAACTTCATGGCCTTAGAGAAGAGCACTGGTATTCTGTCCTTGTGGTAAAACAAAAGTGTTCCCTATTTCTGGCAGGTGCAAATGTAGCCTGCTTGTGGAAGGCTTTCTAAGTGCCCAGTTGTCCTTAGAGCGTTTCTGTTTTCTCCATGTGCCCCCAAGTCAGAGCTGGAGGCCATCTGGAGATGAATTGACCTGATTATTTCCTCTAGCAGTTGCTGCCCGGACATGACTGTTGTATTGTCTCTCCTTCCCACCACCCAGTGCACTGGCGAGTCAGAGTTGTCCCATGGGGGATCCCACGTGACAGAGTTTTGGGGGGTTGTTGTTATGCTTGGCAAAATGTGCCACCATCCCCATATGGAGGATCCACCCTGCGGGCACCCTGCCTGTTTACTGACCCTGTCTGAGACAGGTCAGATCTGAGATGTTGAATGTTGTTTGACTTATTGCTTGAAATATTGCTTGGGTTTTTACTGCAACAAGAAAAGGTTTAGAATTGCATTAATATTTCAAAAACTGTAATAAACAGTTGGACTATTACAACTGGACAGGTTGTGTTGAAGGGTTTCAAGTTCACTGGTTTTATTTTCAGGTCTTACTTCAAAGAATTATTGGTCTTTAATCTCTTAAATTAAGTGCCACCTTGAAAGATGTCATCATAAAAAGTCTCAGCAGAAAGAGGACCTCAACCTCAGATAAAGAGCACCTGTGTTCAAGAAGGAACTGACCCTTGAGGAGTCTCTGGAGCCCTGAGAGCAGCTGGAGCAGCTCAGCGTGCATTAGCATTTGTCTAGAGCAAAGAAGCAAAGATGGGAAGACAGTGCAGTTTGTTTCTGTGATTACTTCAATTAATCAGTGGATAGAAAACCACAAGTTTCTCCTAAAAAGTTTCTGGGTCAAATGCAGAGCAGGGGCAGACTTGCTGGAAGGTTTTTTTCAATGTTCCCTTTGTCTTTGGCTTGTTGGAACAACCTGTGATGCTATCTTGCCCTTCCTGGCTGCAGGGTGCTGCTCTTCCCAGGTAGCCAGGTCTTCTCTTTGAAGCTTTTCCATTGAAGAAATGAGGCTGAAGTTAGGAAGTTCTCTTAGTCAGCCAAAGCCACCAGTGAGAAACCATAGCTACTGCGACCTCCGCCAGTCCTTTCCTTTCTTTTTTTTAAGCATAGCGAGAAGGCTTTAGAAGAGGTGAGACTTGAAAGGCAGCCTCTTTCTCTAGGAGGAAAAAGAGCCAGATGCTGAATCTGCTCTCCAAACGCAGGCAGCAAAGCCCTGTCATTTTTTGGTGGAGAACATCTTCCCTGTTGTACCTCAGCTTGGAAGGAGCACTGGAGTCTCTGCAGCATTTTTTGTCACCCCACCTACTATTTTTTGATGAAAGACAATTCAAACCTCATGCCAATTCCCTGGTTTTTTGGGCCAACGTCCTCCTGAGCACAGGGTCACCTGTAAAATCATCAGTCTGTGGCAACAGTAGAAGATGATACTCCGTGTGCGACACCCGAAGCTGAGGAGTGCTCATTGCGAAGTGTTTGGTAATAACGTGTGTAGTAACATTTTTTCCATTGAGAATTTAAAGGTTTTGAATGATGAAGAAAAAAATAGCACGTCCATGGCTTTATAATGCCTTTTTTGCTAAGCAGGTTGGGTATGAGAGAGAAGTTGGGATTTTTATGTGCAGGTGTAGGCTTTTAGAAGAGTGTAGCTGAGTGACTCATGCATGTTCAACCCAACTCAGAAATTAGGACACTTTTATGCAAGGCATGTTAATGTCTCTTAAAAATGCTACAGCTATAAGAAATGCCTTATTGGCATCCATCTGGCTTCTTGCAGAGACGGTGCTGAGAGTGGGTAATGGCACCATGTGTGGATTATATATGTGGATTATATATCTCACCATGACCAAAAGGAACCTGGAACTCCCAATCTGGAAGATAATTCTGTGCCTTGAGACTACTGCAAGGGCTTTTAATAGCTTATGGTGCTACAAGAGAGCAGCCTGGTGGGAAAGCGATTTGAAGAATGTAAGCAGAACATCACCCACCTTATTTTCCTCTGAGTTTTAAGAAGAGCCTGCTTATCAGTTCCATTTCTGCAGTGGTCGACTGGAACTGCTCTCAAGATTTAGCTGTGGAAGAATGCATAATTTTTGCTCTTAGTTGCAACTAAAGTGAAGTGATATGTAAAGCCTCAGTCATATTCTTTTTTTTTGTTATCTGTTATCAAAACTGTTATCAGTTATGTGTGAAAAAATACTACTTAAAAGGAGTTGTCAATGTATGGTACCATAGCTCTGTTTCCACGGTGGACCCATCTCTGTACCAGGGTGTTGCTCACAGCATCCGAACCCTGGGGAGCTTCTGCTCTCTCACTAGAGAAGCTCTGAGCTGCTTTTTTCAGCAGCCTAAAGTGAAGAAACTAGTTAACTTTGTTACTAAAAGACTTCCCGTTGGGACCAGCCTCTCCCTTGGCTGAACACACTGCTGGTGAGAAGGTGGTGACTGACATGGACGGAGTGGCTGGGAATGCCATTCCACCAGCTTGCTGGTTGTGAGCAGCAGAAGGAATGGAAAACAAATCCATATTTTTGTCATTGAAGTAATTTGGTGTCTGAAAAGTCCAGATTCTCATGATGGAAAGAGGCCTTTCTGAGCCCCCTGTGGTGTCTTCTTGCAGATGGCTGCTTCAGCAGCTCTGACAGTGGGGGGCACTGGTGCTGGTGCTCCATTTCTAGCAAGAGGACCATGATGCTTGGCTGTCGGGGTTGGTATTGAGGCAGTAACCTCTTCCTATTGCCAAACTTTGCTTTCAGTAAGAGACTGAATTAAGCTACATGCAGGCACTAACTTCTGAACTGTCCAAATCTGTTTAAAGGGTGACCTGGACTTTTAGGCAGCAATTCTGTCTTGGTGGGACCTGGGGCTTGGAAACCTTTCCAGGTTACGCATGCCTGGGTGTCATAATTAACATTACTGAATGAATGCAAATGCAGAATCCATTCCTCTTTGCATACAGGTGAAAGCGTGCCCAGGACGGGTGGAGTGCACCAGCATGGTGCTGGCTCCCACCCCTCAGCTGTTGCCCCCAGGCTCAGTTCCTGGTAGCCTGGTTGGGACAGGCTCTGCAGGCTCCTTGGCTTTCTGCTGAGCTGCTCCTGCTCTGGCTCAGGCTCATCCTGTGCTTGCCCGCGCAGGGATGTGCGCGGTGCTGCTGCCAGGAGCAGTAGGAGGAGGGCTGGGCCGTTGGTTTCCACACCTGGGTGGTTCCACGTCCTCCTTCAGGACAGCACTGTGGGAGTTCCCAAACCCCGAGCTGAGGTAGGCTGGAGGCCAATCTGCCCTCACTTCAAGCAGCCTGTGCAGCCGGGATGTGGTGCTGCTGGGCCACGGGACCAGTCTGCTAGCAGTGATGCTCACCTGCCCCTTCCACTGCCACCTGAACATCTGTCTGGGGGCTTCAGCTCCTGCATCCCCCCTCGCCTCCCTCTTCCTCTCGCTGCCCGTTTAGGAGCCCTGCCCTCAGGAGGAGCTGCATGGTGGGGGGACAAAAGTAGCTCTCGCAGAAGCTATTGAAATGTCAAGAGCGAGCAGGCAAAGCATGATCACGGTGATGACAATCCAGTACCACATGTGCCGTTGGGGCCCATGCCCTCTGCAGTGGCACAGGGATATGGCACATTCTGAGGGCTCGTTAAAACGGCGTTAGAGCATTGCTTGGAGCAAGCACCAGGAAAGTGCTACATACAAGCTGCTGCACAGCTGTCCACCCTTGCTGGCAGAGGAAGGGCCACCACTGTGAGCCATGTCCTCCCCTCCTATGCCACCCAGCCTTGAACTACTGTGGTAAGTCAAAAGCAGGAAAGACTGAAATCCTCTCATGCCAAAGGAGTTGGTCAAGTGATGTGTCCTCCATGAAGGAGATGAGGCCCCAATTGGTGGAGGTTCCTGCCATCCCAAGTGCAGATTTGTTGCTTAGCTTGGTCAAGAGCATGTGAGATTTGGATCAGAGAAGACTTTTTTGCGACGAGCGAGGGAAGCAAGCGGTCGACTCAATATGAGTGGTAAAGCAAGCTTCAACTTTATTACGGCGCAATCAGACTTTTATACTGTTACAGCTAATTGTCTCAGCTAGTTACTTGTTTACTTGCTAAATTCTAAGGATTACATTATCGTACTCCTCCTACTTGCAGTTTGAGACCCAGGGTTCCTCCTTGTTCTCAGACCAGGTGTTTTTCCTCAAAGTCGTTTATTTCTTATCTTCAAGGACAGGACGTCCTTGCCAGCCTTGCAGAACTTCTTTGTCAGGATGTTTTGCCATGTCTCTGAGGCCTACTCTGGCTAACTCATGACAACTGAGCCTCACATAAGTTTTCCAGTGAACTGTGCCCGAGATCCTGCAACCATTCTGCAACACTTTTTGAGGACACAGATCTTCATTATCAAGTGGACCATGTCCAGTGATGACTAGTGTCTGGTCATGAGGAGAATTTTTGAAACAATTATTAGTTACTGAGATGGAATCATAGAATTGTCTAGGTTGGAAGGGACCTTTCAGATCATCGTGTCCAATGATCAGCCTAACACTGACAAAAATCACCACTAAACCATGTCCCTCAGCACCGTGTCCACCCGTCTTTTAAATACCTCCAGGGATGACGATTCCACCACTTCCCTGGGCAGCCTGTTCCAATGTTTGATAACCCTTTCGGGGTAGACATTTTTCCTAATATCCAATCTAAACCTCCCCTGGCACTACTTGATGCCATTTCCTCTTGTTCTATCAAGTATATCCCTCCCTGACCGTTGCAGAGGTGTCATATCTTCTGCAATGCAGCATTTGAGTGCAGTCCCTGTCCCAGCACCAGGCTGGCAGTCCTGTGGCCTGCCTGAGGCTGCTGTGGGAAATCCTGACCATCCTTTGACCCCAGAAGGAGAGGACTGAACAGGAGATTAATTATCCATAGACTGCAAGAAGCAGGCAAGCCAAGCATTACTGGACACCGACTACCTCTAGAAAATTGGATTAGCTGGATCTTTTGCTGAGATGAGGTAGCACTCAGACTGCTCTGTGTGTGGGCAGCATTTCCATGGTCCAGAACCCGCATGCAGTGATCAGGCAGCATTTCTTGGGTGAAATCCTGTTTTCTGGCCTCTGTGGCACGTCCTTGTCTGGGACACATGGAAGCACTGTTGGGACATGGGGTCAATGCTGTGTTCAGAGGTGGGATCACAGCCCCCTTCTGCCTGCACTGCCCATCCTCAGCATGGTGCTGCGTTGAGCTCAGGGAGGCAGTTGTCTACCTGAGTCCTGCTCAGATTTGCTGTTTCCAAGAAAAAAAATGCCTTTGATCCACGCACGTGTCGTCCTGCCATCAGCTGCTGCCTTCCTCGCTGACTCTCATGTAACCTCCTCCCAGCGTACAAGTGAATACAAGGTTCTGGAGTTGTATTTGGGCATTAGATTATTGCTCTCCGTGGGAACCAGCTGAGATTAGTTCTTTTTCAGTATCTCTGTAATTGATTTTTAGCCTGGTTTTGTCATTAATCAAGTATGTCTTTAAATCAGATAGGTGAAGTAAGCACAGCTCTTCTGTGAGTCAGTGAGTGGATTTTCTTCCAGCTTGTAACCTCTTAATGAAAATACTGAATTGAACTTGACCCAGGAGTGACCCCTGCATGGGACTCATTCATCATTTTTTCCCAATCTGACTCTGAATCTTTAATCATCTGGTCCCTGTGGGCAGCCTGGTGGTGTGGGTGTGATACACCCATACATCCCCACCTAGGCCCCAGCTGCTGCAAACTGCAGGAAAACCAAAGATACACTCTCCTCGCTGCTTTTCCTTTCTTTCCTTTTTGCTTTGATTAAAACCTTCACCTGTTCCTGGACATAATTTTGCTTCTGAGCTTTGTTGGATCAGCAGCAGTGCCTTTTTCACACCTGCAATAGCTGGAGGTTTCTGTTGTCATTCCTGAGCATCACCTGTGTGTGTCGTTCACTGAGAGTTAGAGGTGAGCTTTGCCCTCTTGGAGGAAAACGTTGCTGGCCCTATGAGAGCAGCTGGAGAACCTCATGCGTGTCTTGATGCAAAGTGTGGGCAAGGGCCATGTGTTTTGTGCGTGGAACAGCCCCATACCTGCATGTGAGTGCTTTGGGTTTGGACCAAGGGGCTAGAAATGTGGGGCAAGATAACGGGGAAAAGGAAGTTGATGGGGAAAAGCCTCTGTCTGTTAGGCTTTGGTGAGGAGGTGAGTGTACAGGGTGGGGGACACAGCCACGTCTTGGGACCGAGGATGCCCACAGACCTTTAGAAAACGCCCCCAGTATGAGATTTCCCCAAGGTTCCCCACGCAGGGGATACATAAACCTGCTGTCTAAAAGGTAGAAATACCGCCCTGCGGGGAGAGGGACATCCTTCTCAGACGAGCTGGGAAGGAGAAGGGCTCCCATGGCTGTGTCAGGGTGCTGGGGTCCTGGGGAGGGTGAGCCTTGGGCAATGCACTTGCACGAGGACCTTCTTCTGCCAGAGGCGTGGGGTTGCCCGGCTGCCTGGCAGCGGGGAGGTGCAGCAGGGGTGGAGGGTGCCTGCAGACAGCCTCGCTTGGGCAGCAGTTAAATTTTAAAGAGATTTTAAGTATGCAAATGATTAGACAGGTAGTGGTGGTTGACCAGCCAGCTGCCAACAGCAGATGCTTGGGGCAAAGTGTGAAGGCTGGCAGAGCAGAGACTGCTGTCGGGCTTGGTAATTAGCTAAGAGTGAGCAGCGCTGTGAATGAGGAAGCAAATCCTGGCAAAGAAAGGAATGTGAAGAGTGAAGTGGCAGGGGAGGGTAAATTCCAGCACACAGAGAGGGAAAGGCTGGGGAAGCCGTAATTAAGGGAGATGGATGGCGGGAGCAAGACGAATCCAAAATAGTGGAGGGGGGGAGGGCTTTGGAGGAGGCTGCTGAGATGTGGAGCCAGAAGGGAAGGGGTGAGCCATTGCCGCGGGGGAAGCGTGGGGGCCACCATGAGACAGTACACAAAAATATTTCCTATGCAAGAACTGAGGAGGGGGAATGAATACTTGGCAGTTGGTCAGTGCAATCCCAGAACTGCATCCCTCCTATTTCCCCCTCCTTTCTGTTCCACCCGAACGCATCTCTGCGTTGTTTTCCAGTATTTTTGTAGGGTGTCTTGTTATTTTCTGTTTGTTCAATTTGTGTTTATTCATCTTCCTTGTTAAAGACAAGTTGGTTGTCCCCCCTTCCTACCATTATTCCCTGTGTCTCCGTTTTTATTTTGAGCATTTAAGGGTAACCTGCTGTTCCCTGAGGGGCACTGAGCAAGGACAATGCAGGGAATTTGGAGTGGTGAAGCAGGGAGCAAGCAAAGTTTGCTGGTCACGGTGGTCCCCTTGCTTTTGGGACTGCCTGTTCCCCCCTCCATCAGAGAGGAGATTTTCCCCTCGGATGAATTAACGAGCGCCATGGAAAAGGCATCTGATGACATGCCAGTGACGCTGGCGGCTGACGTCGCACTGGGGAGGAGTGGGAAGCTGGAGTGAGCGTGCCGGGAAGCACGTCGGCACTGCCTGCCCTGGCACACAGCTCCTGGTGCTGCCTGCGGCTGCCAGGGCCCTGCCAGCGAGGGCAGGAGGAGGCCGGGACGAGCTCACAAGCAGCAGAGGGGAGGGTTGAGGGGGCTGGTCGGTGGGGAGATGCTGGGGAGTGCTGGGATGACCCATCAGAGGCTGCCAAAGCACAGGGAGGGAGGTCTCCAGCCAGACAAGGGTGTGATTTTGTGCTCCTGAGCTGGACTGGGGG
>JAHREE010000165.1:50538-89455 GCA_033628505.1 Tringa tobata | reverse complement strand
CAAATGGGACACAATCCGGCAATGTGCACTTGCAGCCCAGAAAGCCAAGCGTCTCCTGGGCTCCATCCCCAGCAGCGTGGCCAGCAGGACAACGGAGGGGATGCTCCCCCTCTGCTCCGCTCTCCTCACACCCCCTGCAGCACTGCCTCCAGCTCCGGCCTCCCCAGCACAAGGCAGACATGGACCTGCTAGAGCCGCTCCACAGGAGGCCACCAACATGCTCCGAGGGCTGGGACACCTCTGCTGGGGACAAAGGCTGAGAGAGTTGGGGTTGTGCAGCCGGGAGAAGAGACGGCTCCGCGGAGACCTTCCTGCCGCCGCTCAGCACCTAAAGGGGCTTCTAGGAAAGAGGGAGAGAGACTTTTGACCAGGGCCTGCGCTGACAGGACGAGGGGCAGCGCTTTGAAACTGAACCAGGGTGGGCTTAGGTTGGACATGGGGAAGAAAGGTTGTGAGAGCCTGAGGGTGGTGAGAGCCTGGCCCAGGTTGCCCAGAGAAGCTGTGGCTGGCCCATCCCTGGAGGGGTTCAAGGCCAGGTTGGAGGGGGCTTGGAGCAACCTGGTCTGCTGGGAGGTGTCCCTGCCCAGGGCAGGGGGTTGGAACTCGATGATCTTAAGGTCCCTTCCAACTCTAACCATTCTGTGATTGTATGATCCAATGATTAAAGTGCAGGACAAAAAGGAATTTTTTCATTCTCTCGGACATCTCTGTTATAAGACCAATTAATAAACCAGAGAATTGCAATTGCTCATTTGTGATCCCAAATTCAGCCTAATTTGTGTTACTCAGACCCAGAGTAAAGATGTGCATTGCTGGAGTGTGAAGTCTCTTCGTCACAGCCTGAGGGGGTGACCCCCAGCAGCGATGCTCGTGGTCAGGTTTCAGCACTGGGGCTCCTCGGGCACAACGGCTTGGGGCTTGGTAGAAATGAGAAGCAAATCTTCCCATCATGCAGACACGCCGTACGCCTACCGAAGAGCCTCCCTCTGCTTTTGTCTCAGCAAAGGGGAACCAAGTACAAGATGAAAAGTGAGAAACTTTGGTGCAGATGATGGTGATGCTCCTTTAAATCACATGCACATAGAATAAATTTAAAGCACTATATTCTTACCGCGTCCTTTTGCGTTTCTTACCATTTTTCTGTAACTCCTACTTTTGGAGTTTTATTTGCCATTGATTTACTTTCTTCTCCGTTTTCCCATACGTGGTGAGGATGACAAGAATATTTTCCCACCCTCTCCCAGTGGTACACAAACTGGAGCTGGGTGTTTCAGGGAGCTGGAAAACCCAGCAAGCATCAGCTGAAGGACGGTCTGAATTTTTTGTGACATGCTTAAATAAGAGTAGATACCTCTCAGCTGTTTTGGTGAATTAATAACAGGAAAAGCGAGAATAATGCAGAAAGGAAAAAAAAAATGGGAAAGGCTTTTATTGAATGTTTGATAAAACACATGATGTATCTAAAGATGATTAAATTCTTACGTTCCAACAGTAATTCAGGTTGTTTCTAAACAGTCAGTACCAAAAATAGACACTGCTGGGTCCAGTCTACCTGAAGTTATTGATCAGGAAGTTTTCCAAGAGCTGAGTAAGATGGTGCCTCTGCCATTAGTGTTGATTTCCAATAAGTCTCTGCATCCCTGATGGGCATCAGGAGCTTGGGAGGTAACACAGCGTTGATTTTTTAAAGAAAGAGAGAGGGAATGAGCTGGGTAATTATTGACTGATTAACCCAGCCTTGCTTCTGGGCAAAATAATGGAGTATTTGAAGTGGAATTGAATTGAGAGAATTAAAGGAGGGTAAGACGATTAATGTAAAAATAGATGTGAGCAGATTTAGTTGGTACCTCTGCCCGCTGCGTGCCCGTGGGAGGGCTGGGTGAGCCCCAGCACTGCTGTTCCCCCACACCCCACAGCTCCCAGGCCTTGCCTGTGGCCCTCAGCAGGACAGCAGTGGGCGGCGAAGGGACAGGATGCAGCTCAGAGTGGCATTTAGTGTCACCCTGGAGCAAACGAGGGGTGCATGGGGAGGCTCAGAGGAGAGCCATGGGCAGGACAGGGCACTGGGAAGAAAATGGGAGGAGGCTGTGGAAGGGGAAGGAGCCGTTTGCCCGTCAGCTGGCTGATTGCTTCCAGAGAGGTGGGTGCCCCAAAACTTTGCGGGTGATGCTGTAAAAGAGCAAGGGTTTGAGGTCTCCGATGTTTGCCACTGGTGAGAGCAGTCATCCAAAGCTGTTTGTTCACATAAATGTTGCTGTCTTAACTGGGTGTCGTGGCCAGGACAAGTCCCTGGGGCTGTGCGGCACCCACCAGATAGCTCCTGTACAACGCTACCGTGCTTTCACCAGGCCCGTGGCCTTCTTTGAGATGTGTTTTAGTGGGACCTTGTTGCTGTACAAACAGCTGCGCTCTTCAGCTTGCATTGTCACTCGGGGTACATAATTGGGTGTGGAGCCCTCAATATAAGAAGGACATGGACCTGATGGAGAGGGTCCAGAGGAGGACCACAAGGATGATCAGGGGGATGGAGCACCTCAGGTGCTGAGTATTATGTACTCAGGGTACATAATACATACATTATTGCTGAAAAATTAATTAAAAGGTGTCCTAAACTCCTCCCTTTTTTGAGCTACGGATACTTGGTGTTACCTGTCAGCTCAGCGACCTCCTGCTTCCGAACAGTGGCTCTGGTGGAGCTGGGAGCCAAAGTACCTTCATGGGACGTGGTGGGCTGGGGATGCTGGAGGCAAGCTGTGGGTCCCGCTAGGTTTGCTGCTGAATGCAGACCATTTCTTCCATGGCTGTCATGGCCAGCGGCCCCACGAGCGCTGCAGGCAGGACAGATGGCAGATCTTGGGAGCCCTGTTGTTGTGTGAGTTGGATTCGAGTTCACATGAACATCCAGGTGGAGTTACAGCATTTATGTGGCTCCCCTTCATCACGAGCTCTTCGTCACCAGCTGCAAACTCTTGTTTTAGTGTGAGTAATTGAAATGAAATCCCTGCACTTTCTCCAAAAAAAGAGGAACTGGAGAAAGGCACTGCACCGCACTGTCTGTCCCCTCTGTCTTTTGCACAAGTTTGTCACCAAATCAAAATACTTTGTCACGAGCTAACTTTGATCCTGTACTTTGTGCTGCTGGATTGTAAGTAACCAACAAGCATGACTGCAGGAGAAGCAGATGCATAACACTGTCATAGAGTCATAGTCATAGAGTTGTCCAGGCCGGAAGGGACCTCCAAAGGCCATCTGGTCCCACCTCCCCGCAGTCAGCAGGGACACCCCCAACTAGACCAGGTTGCCCAGGGCCTCGTCGAGCCTCACCTTGAATATCTCCAGGGAAGGGGCCTCAACCACCTCCCTGGGCAACCTGTTCCAGTGCTCCACCACCCTCACGGTGAAGAACCCTCTCCTAATCTCCAGTCTAAATCTGCTCCCCTTCAGCTTAAAGCCACTGCCCCTTGTCCTGTCACTGCAGGCCTTTGTAAACAGGTTCTCCCCAGCCTTCCTGTAGGCTCCCTTCAGGTACTGGAAGGCCACTATTAGGTCTCCCTGGAGCCTCCTCTTCTCCAGGCTGAACAACCCCAGCTCCCTCAGCCTGTCCTCGTAGCAGAGGTGCTCCATCCCCCTGATCATCCTCGTGGCCCTCCTCTGGACCCTCTCCATCAGGTCCATGTCCTTCTTATATTGAGGGCTCCACACCTGCACACAATACTCCAGGTGAGGTCTCACCAGAGCAGAGTAAAGTGGCAGAATCACCTCTCTGGACCTGCTGGCAACGCATCTTTTGATGCAGCCCAGGATGTGATTGGCCTTCTGGACTGCAAGTGCCCAGTGCCTGTTCATGTCCAGCTTCTCGTCCACCAGCACCCCCAAGTCCCTTTCCTCAGGGCTGCAGTGACAGCCAGCTCAGCGACAGGCTGTGGAAGGCCTTGGCACGCTGGGCTCCTGGGTGTGAGACTGCCCATGGCCACTCCATTGTTTTAAGCCCAGTTGGTGCAAAACTCCCAGTTCCCAGCCAGTGGACTGGGATCCCCGTTTCTCGGTGACTGCATCTCAGCACCTTTGCTTGGCTGGGCCAGCAGCCTGTGAGGAGCACACTGGGCTTCCAGGATGTGTGAAACAGGACCCATCACCACTAATATAAAAGGGTATTTTATAAGTGCAGTCCCACTGATTACCAATAACCAGCTTTTAATTACCTATTAATATGTAATAGAAACATCAGTTAAACATCTCACTTCTAGTTTTTTTTAGTGACTTAAAAAGACAAAAGCTACAATTTTAATCTGTTGAGGATCACCTCAAACACAGCTAGATGGTACAGACCATGTTTTGGGGAGTGCCTTTAGTCCCAGGGGATCTATAAGAGCTTATCAGACCCTTTCGTGCATCATCTCTGTTTTGCTCCTGTGTAGAAGCCTTCTGGCATTTTGCACTGACATTGGACCCTATCAGCATCTCTTTCTTCCTGCTCCTTCTTGAGCAGGATCCGTCACTCGTGACAGGCTGGAAGTTAAAAATCCCAGGGCTGTTGCACTCTCACGATGGTAATGAATGTCTCCGGTGCCCTCGCTCCTGGCGAAGGCAGATGGACGGCATCGCCGTGTCCTATTTCTGCAGCTCAGCAAGCAGCTGGAGCTCCTTGTGTTGCTTCTGTGTGGAAGGGACAATCCTGGCTCTGATCAGGGTGGTGGTTGCTCAGCTCTCTCCTGCCCACGCCACTTGTGTGTTCCCTCATTCTGTCATACCTGCTGCCATTGGTTGTATTGATCAGAGTTGGAAAAATTCTAGAAAATTAAGAAGGGGTTGAGTCAGCATCTTGCAAATGGAGTGTCTACTTTTTTTTTCATCTTGTTTTACTTAGCCTGAATAAACAAATTGCAGTGTCAGACTCTGAATTCTGTTTCCAAGAAAGAACATCAGCCTTTGGGAACTGAAGGACTACACAGAGGTCATTGAGTCCCCGAATCTTTCCAGCAAATGAGACTTCAGCTGGAAAGTCCTTCTCTGCAGAGCTGCTCTCCATCAATCCATCCATCCCTCCATCCCTCCATCCATCCCTCCACCAGTCTGTGCTGGTACTGGGGGGTTGTCTGACCTGGGTGCAGGACCTTGTGCTTGGCCTGACTGAACTTCAGGAGGTTCATATGGACCCATTCCTCCAGCCTGTCCGGGTCCCTCTTGATGCCACCCCTTCCCCCCAGCACATTGACTGCCCCACTCAGCTCAGTGTCACCTGCAAACTTGCTGAGGGTGCACTTGGTCCCACTGTCTGTGTCGTTGATGGAGATGTGAAATAGTATTGGTTCCAGCACAGACCCTTGAGGGACACCACTCATTACAGGTTTCCACTTGGACATTGAGCTACTGAATGCAATAATTAGGATGTGGCCATCCACCCAATTTCTTCTCCATCTATAGTCCATCCACTAAACCCATGTCTCTCCAAATAAGAGGCAAGAAATTTGTGGGGAACTGAGTCAAAGGCCTTACAGAAGGTAAGATAGGTGACTTCTGTAGCTCTTTGTTCACTGATGCAGCCCCTCCGTTGTAGAAGACCACAGGCTTAGTCAGGCACAATTTGCCCTTGGTGAAGCCATGTTGGCTGTGTCTCATCACCTCCCTGTCACCCATATTTTTCAACATGTTTTCCAGGAGGACCTACTCCATGTTCTTACTGGGCATGGAGCTAAGGCTAACTTGTCAGTAGTTACCAGCCTGGGGCTGGAACAGCCTTTCTAGCCAATTTCTTCCCTGGTGGTTTTTAAAACAGGATTCATTTTTATTACTTTAGCTCCATGAAACACTATGGAAAATGTTTCAATCAACTCCGTAGATCCCTAGGAAGGATCCCTTATGGTGTGCTCCCAGAAACTGGATAGCTCGTAGGGCTGCCAGGTCTGTGCTTCCTCTTTGCATTTACCTTTAAAAAATACCCTACATTTCGTAAATATGTGTGCCAAGATAAACAGGCACAACAATGGTAACCTGCAAGAGACAGAAGAAAAGTTTTAAGGCAAAAAAGGTTTATTTTTTGAAATTTCCTTGGGGGAATTGTAATCAGGATCTTCTTCAATTTTTTATTGAAAAAGCAAAGTCTTTGCCAAAAAGATTGGTTTTCCCAGCTTTGTCAGGGAACTCAGTTATGAGTTAGTTTGAAATTGTACTTTTCTTGATCACGTTGTTCGCTTGTTGTCAGTAAAGAATTGCAGGTCACAAAGAGGTGAAGGTTTATTAACCTGAATAATAAGTGGGTGAGGAGGCTTCAACAGCTGAGAACCATACTGTGTGGGTCGGCAGGCTGAGGCACGCTGAGAGGGGCGGGTGGCAGTTAACTCTGAAGGGTGGAGGTCTGGGACCTGCTGCTGCTGCCACCTTCCTCGCTGCTGTGTAGTTTGGAGGCTTTTTCCCTCCTCCTTTATTGGTGATGGGCAATGGCAATGCAGGATGTCGGGCTGCAGGCAGGAGTCCCTCCACCCCAAGGAGCATCCTGCGTGGCAGCTCTGGACACCGTCTCACCCATGGACCAAGGCCTCTTCTCCCCTCCCAGCCTGGGGACACAGCCCCACAGTGCTGGTGGCCACGGGGGCATCCCTGCTCCCCTTCTGCGCACAGAGCCAGCAGGAACAGAGCAGATGTCTGGGTCAGCTGTGGGATGTGGGGAGCCCGGCCCATCCTCTTAAATATGTGACATCTTGACCTGTAGTGCTGCTCTGCTCACCAGGGTGACTCTGGCCATAGCGGTGGTGAAGTTGTGGTACTTCAGCTTCCTATTGCTGAATGTTACGTGCCTTGAACGGTTAAATAGATTTGAGTGAGTCACTTAAACAGACGCCGTGGATATGAAAATAATTCTCTGGAAAGCCTATGCCTGCCAGGTCGCCAAGTAATCCTCGCACGTCCTGTGACTCAAAGCCAACCAGAAGAAGTGTTTTCTCCCCGCTGCTCAGTTGGAAATATTTTGAGGGAAGGCAGCCTGTCTCCCCATCCCTTGTCTTCTCCATCCATCTGCGTGGTCCTGTCCCCTTCCTGCATGGCCAGTGCAGGGGGATGCTCACCCATGCTCACCACTTGTCCTGTGTGTCCTCAGTAATAGCACCACTGCAGTGTGTCCCCAGCCCAAATTGACAGGGAGAAGGGAAAGTACATAGCAGTGAGTTGCATGAAATTATTTCGTAGGACCAAAAGTGGATACAAGTGGGGAGGGACCTTGGAGGCCCCTGGTCCAGTACCCTCCAGCAGGTCCATTAGATCAAGTTGCTCAGGACCTCACCCAGCCATATGCTAAATATCCTTAAGGATGGGCATCCCACCGCCTCTCTGGGTTCACTGTTTTATCGCCTTCATGATGACAATTTTTTTCCTAATATCTAATTTGAATTTTACTTGTCCCAGCTTGTCCATCGCTGCTTGTCCTGTCCCTGTACACCTCCAAGCTTCAGCAAGAAGCTGAAGGTCACCTGCAATGAGCAGCAAGAAGTTGTGCTCCAGCTTCTCTCCACCCTCCTGCTGGGTAGTCATAGGTAGCACTAGGAACCCCCTTTGCTTTCCTCTTCCCAGGTGAACAAGCCCAGCTCTTGGCCTGTCCCCATGTTCATGGCAGCCTGTTGTCCCCTGCCACTCCTGGGTCTTTGTCTGCTGCCCCATCAGCTGGCCCAGCCTGTTTGGGTGCAGGGGGTTACTCAGCCCAGCCTGCTTTGTTTCCTTATTCAATACAAGGTCTTTCAAGAATGGGGAAAAAAAGTAATTAGTCACTTAAATGAGAATTCAAATTCAAAATGTCCTCTTCCCTTCCCTGCATTTATGCTTATTCTCTAGCAAATCCATAATGGTACCACTTCTCCAGTTGAGACCACTGTGTTGGCATGCTCAGAAATACCAGGAGCCTGGGGTGAGGGTATTTGCAGACGTGCTCATTTTCTCCTTTTCCCAATAGTGCCAAGGCTCTTACCTCTGAGTCAGAAATGTGTACAACTGTCAATAGGATGTGACCTTCCCCCAGCACATTCCCATCATCATGTTTTTCTAATTATGCCTGTGACTGCCAGCTGGGAGTGTACAGCATCAGAGCTACCACAGCCATCGAAATGACTCAGTTAATGTGCCTAGAGTCTATTAAACAAAGTTTTATTTAATTAAGTAAGTCTTGATCTCATCAAAATCAAGAGGGGGCATTAGGGTGGCAGCACTGCATTTCCAAGAAATCATATTTGAATGGCAGGTGGTTTGTACTTTCTTTAGTATCTGGATCTTGAGATCTTCCAACATGCTGGTCTCACTGCTGAGTTTTGGCATTGGCCAGTTCCAGGGTTGGGGCATGATTGTATCCCTGGCAAGTCAGCTGGGCTGCCACAAGCCCATAGGTGAGCAGAGGGCCTTTCATACCACCCATCTTTTTTTGCAGGTGCACAGCATGAAGGTCTGTGCCCCCAGCTCCAGCCCAGCTGCTGAGAGTCAGGGGTCCGGCAGCACAGGCTGGTGAGGGGCACACCTGAATATCTCAGCTCCTTCGAGGACACTGGCTTCTGGGAGAGGAACCTGGCTGAGATCACACACTCACAGAGTGGTTTGGGTTGGAAGGGATCTTCAAAGATGATCCAGTCCGACCCCCTGCCCTGGGCAGGGACACCTCCACTAGACCAGATTGCTCAAAGCCCTGTCCAGCCTGGCCTTGAACCCCTCCAGTGATGGGGCTGAAGTCCCCTCTGGAGAGATGCTGAGAGTCACTGACAGGCTCCATGCTCTCCAGGGCTCTTCTCCTGGTGGGAGCTGTGTACAGGTCATGCAGGCGTGCCTGGGATGCCTGTGGGACAGGGAGGGAGGGACTTGCTTGCACTTGTCTTTATTTGCAAGTCCTGTGTCCCTACCTGTTGAAATACAAGAACTGCTTTACATCCTCCCACTGCTGCTGGGCTGCTCCAAGTCATTCCTGAGATGTGGGCTCTGGGACTGGGGGGGTTTCTGGCCCCTTCAACCCTTACTTTTCTGGCAAAAGCAGCAAATTCAAGCTGGAGAATGAACACACACACGCTCTGGCTGTTAGTCAGGGGGTGCTGGTGGAAGGTGTGACCTTTCATAATGCCCTGGGGTGGGCTGGCTGGCGTGGCAGGAACCTGGGGAGATCAGCCCTTTGGTGAACAAAAGATTTTTGGTGTCTGGCAGTGTTTCTCTCTCTACTGCAGGAACCAACACTGTGGGTTGTGTATCCCATCCCTCTCACTTTCTGCAGAGACCTGGCTATGAGGCAGGTTAGGGCTGTGAGGGCAGGAGGTCCTGCAGAATGGCTCCTCAGCTTCCCGCTTCCCAACCAGCAGCGGCATCATTTCCAGGCTCAGGACTATGAGGAGAGTCCAATGGGGTGTGTGGGGTGGAAGCGCTCCCAGTCTGGAGGTGGGAGTGCTCGCAGCTCTGGTCTCCACACGCTATGGGGCTAGGCCCCATCTTCATGGTGTCACCAACACCTCTGTGTGTCTTTTCTTTCTCTCCAGAAACGAAGGAGGAGCTGGAAGAGCTGATGTCTGACATAAAGAAGACGGCGAACAAAGTGCGCTCCAAGCTAAAGAGTGAGTGTTTTCCTGGGATGCTGCCGTGGGGCTCTGCCCGCTGCGCTCCTGCCCTGCGGCCCCGGGTAGCAGGCACCGTGGCTGCCGTGCCAGAGTGGGGATGGAAGGCAGGGAGCATTGCTGTCCCGGGTCCTGCTCCATGCCCCAATTGCTCAGTGCTTCCCACTCACCCCTGTGACCAGAAACGCTGTGGGGGCCCTGGCTGTCACCCCAGCCCTGTACCAGCACTAGCTGGCGTCTGAGTTGGGTCAAGACAGCTCTGGGGTGGTTTGCCCTAGGAGCAAAGGGCACGTTACATATGCACAGCCTGGCCCCTTCTCTGCATCCTCTGGCATCCTGAGCTGGCACTGGGAGAGGTCGCAGAGCTGGGGTAAAGGACAGACAGAAGTGGCATCTGCAATTGCTTTGCAGGGATTACCTGGGGATGGGTATCACCTTCCCTCCTCCTAGCATCCTCGAGCTGCTTTTATTTGCCCTTTGTGAATTTACCCCCTTGTACCCCATTCCAAATGGAGGTGAGGGAACGGAGCCATGAGAACCTGATGGGCTGCGAGCAAGTCCCATGCCACCAGCACTGGCAGGTGTTGAACCCTCCCGGTGAGCCCTGGCTCTGAGCAAAGCCACGGCATGGCCAAAGGTTGGGTAGCCTGAGTGGTTGAAGGGGTGCTGCTGTGGGCCTTGCAAGCCTCCAAGAAGAGGTGACCCAGGTTGGCACAGGCAGCCTAGGCAGGTGCAGCACCAAGGTCCAGAGAGCCATGGCCCCTATTCCCTGTGCAGCTCCAGCTGGGCTGGGTGGTGCTCCCAGCTCTCCAGCAGTGTGCTAGCACGAGACATGCTGCCCCGGGGCTCCTGCTTCTCACTGCCCACGTTCTGCTCCCACCAGACTGGTCTTTGCTTTTCCATCCCCAGTACAGGCTGCACCGCTGGTGGCTTCTGCCCAAGGCAGCAGTGCCTCCTGCCCGTCCCGGTTACACTGGCAGGATGGGCAGGAGATACCACGGCCCTGGACATGGGCTCTGTGGGCCAGGTAGTGTGGAAGAAAGGGGCCGTTGGGCTTGGGCAGGTTATCCTAGCTCATCAGCACAGCCCATTGTTTTGGCGTGCCTCTGTCTTAGATAGTGTAGGGACAGAGCAAGGCCAATGTGACCTTTTGTTTCCACCATTGGAAGAGTCATTCAACCTCTTTGACAAATGGGGAGTGAGAACAACATGACTGTCAGGCCGCTAATGGCTGGGTTGTGCTAGAGCATTCAGACAAGCCCAAAAACTTGGACCCCAAGGGATTCAGGGGGGTCAGTGAGAGCAGCAGCATCTTGAGGCAGGAGGCAGATCATCCCAGCACTGCTCAGATTGACCTACAGAGGTCTTGGCCTTCAGCGTGGGATTTGGTTCGTAGTTGCAAAAGATTTGGCCATGTCTGAAGGATGGGAGAGGAGCTGGTGCTTCCCCCATGGTAGCAGCATTCTCCCTAATCCCAGGGTTTCCTGGGAGCTCCACAGTCGTGGAGGACTTAGATATGACTGGAGCCCGTTGGTTGGATTTGTCACTAGTGGCATGACCATGTCCTCTGTGTGCGCTAGAAGACTTGTAGCTCCATTGTCCGCTTGCTGCCCTCTGTACTCCTGATATGTGATCTCAGCTATAGCCAAAGGAGAGCTAGGAGCCAGCTAACCTGTTTCATAAACCATGGACCCTTCCCACAGACCAAAGCCTCCAGCCATACTGGGATCCCTGGTGTCCAGGTGGGGACAGGAACACCAGGGACCGTGCAAAACAAAAATTCTTTTCCATAGGTGCTTTGTTCTGTGTTTTTTAAGGGGCTTTCAGAACCTGAAGGTTTGCAGGACAGGCTCCAATTACTGTTTTCTTCTTCAAGAAAAGACTCACTGGTATCGTATTTACCTGGAGCAGCAGATTGTTAGTCCTTGTGCTTTAACCCAAACCGCCTCATGGCCAGTATGATCAGTGAAAGAAAACAGTCAGGACTGATCAAAAACACCATCTGCTGACAATGGATTGACTTCTTTGGGACAGACATTGCTCATGCAGTGGCTAATTCTAATTACCAGCTTCTTGGGAAAATGTGATTTTATTCATTACCATAAATGCACAATGTTTGCCAATACTGTTCTTTGGGAACAGGGAGTGATTTATGACAAGTGTGGAGGAAGACCAATTGCTGTTGAAATATGCTGGGCAGGCAGCAGGGAGTGCCCTCCCAGGCAGGGGTTGCACAGGAGAAAATCCATGGCTGTCTGGCTGTTTTGGACAGGGTCTTTCCCATCAGCTCTGGAGACAGACGCTTGTTCCAGGAGAGAATAGGAGGGAGTGCAGAATTTGTGCTGATGTTCTCCAACACTTCCCCGGAGCATGCTGTGCTGCTGGACACCCTCTGCCAGCACCGTGAAGGGTTCCCCAGGCCCACAGCCTTCCTTACAGCACTGCTGCTCTCTGCAGGGTGGTACTGTGGGGCCACCTGTGCTAACCAGCACGCAGCAGAAACACAGGTGCCCAATGTGGCAGTGGTGCCCTGTGCTCTGTCCTGCTGCACTGGGTTGTAATTGGGAGCCACTGGGCAGCTCCAGGGAATGGGGAACCCCTGCTGCAGGAGGAACCTGCCTTCACGCTGAGCTCATGGGACCTGCTCTAGCATGGAAAGTGCTGGGGACAGCCAGTCTTGGAGAGCTGTGGGACATCTGCCTTGGGAATGGAATCATCAGCCAAACTCAAGGGATGGCACCAGCTCACACCTGGTGGTCTACATGGAAACATGTATTTCTGCACACTTGGAACAGCCTGCTGATGACAACTTTCTTCCAGGCTTTTTAAGTCCCTGAATTTAATTTAATTCAAAAACTAGCATCTTCTGAGCGGCCTTGAGGAGGAGATTTGCACTGCCTTGCTCTGTGCCAGACCTCCTGCCCTGCAACCCCGTGCCCTTTCCATGCTTGAACTACAATGGGATGCTGAGCAGGACAGTGCTCCTCCCTTTTCTGATTTATGGTCTCTGGGCAGGTGAGGAATTCATCTCTTAGTTGCATTACGCAGCATAATTAAAAGGACAAATCTCTGCTTTGCTGCAGAGGACTGTTCAGCTCTTGCCAGCCTGGTGGGTCCTCCCTGTGCAAGGCCAGGCAGCTGGCAGATGTACTATTTTTAGGGTCCCTGGAGCTTTCGTATTTTTCAGAGACATTTTAGCTCTGGGTTTCCTCCTCCTGCCTTGCAGGGGGAGAACAGCACTGTATTTTATTCGAATACCAGAAAGTGCAGAGGTCAGACCCCAGCGTTACATCAATTTTGTGTTGAAACCCTCACTTACCAGCCTCAGAGTGACGGGTGCTGCCCTCGACAGCACCAAGTCTCGGCTGATGGCCAGGCACTGAGTGCTTTGCAGTAATGAAATGGGGCTTTGCTGCCAGTCCAGGTGTTATGGTTTGAGAAAAAACCATAACAGTCTATTGTCGTTTAGACAATTATTCTATTACCTGATGACCCCTCCCCACCCGGGAAGGGGAATCGGGAAACAGAAGGAAGCACAAGGGTTGAAATATAAATAGATTTAATAGACTAAGACTAAACAATTAACAATAATACTAAAGAACCAGTGTTAATCCCGATACTGATATAAGATACAGGAATTATACTCAGCCAGTTATATCAGTAGGAAGCTGTGCACTCCCAGCAGTGGACAACAAATGTCGGACACTGCGAGTGCAATGGCTTCAGGAGGAAGGGAAGGCCTCAGGGGTCCGGCACCGGGGCAAGGAGTTGTCTGGACCGCCGCCATCAAGGGAGAGAGAGCTACGCAGCAAACTTTTCTAATTTATATTGAATGTGACGTTTATGGTATGAAATAATCCTGTTGGCCAGCCTGGGTCAAATGCCCAGGCCTTGCTCCTCCTTGTCCCTGCACCTGGCCAGGCTCGAAAACACCAAGACCTTGAATCCCACAGAGCCTGGCTGGCTATAAAATAAATATTTTCACAAATTCAGACACTAGAGTCTTCTAGAAGTACAATTTTCCCCAATATTAGAAGAAAAGTTAGTCCTGTGTCTCTCAACCCAGGACACCAGGCTAAACTGTGGGCAATAGTCAGGAGCTGGGGACTGCTCAGTGCCAGATGCGCCGCGATTCACAGACTTCAGTCTTTTACAATCCTTTTGCCAAATATCCTTTTTTCTTCTCTAAACAGCGCAAAATAATCTGTGTCCTTCTACCCCGACCAGGTATTGAGCAGAGTATTGAGCAAGAGGAAGGATTGAACAGGTCATCTGCTGACCTGCGGATACGGAAAACTCAGGTGAGTCTCTGCCATGTGGCACGGGGAAGGGGAGGCAGCTGAGGGATCCCGTGAGGTGATGGGAGAGGAGAGCTGTGCTTTGCTTTAGAGCAATCAAGTTCTGGTATAAAAATATTGGGCAAAGTAATGCAGCACATTTCCAAATGGATCAGCAAGAAGCCAGCCTGAAAGACCTGTGACTTAAGCATGTGGAGGGGGAGGGCAGCGAGCATCGGCTCTGTCCTTGTGTGCAAGTCTGGTTGTCTGTGTGGATGAACAGGCAGGTGAGTTTCTTCACATCCATGTTAAGCATCTCACTAAAGGTGACTTTCACTGGAGCAAAAATACCCTCTGAAGTGCCAGCTTTGCTTGCATTGTGTTCAGAAACCTGAAGGCTCTGTGTTTCCAGAGTGCCTGGAAGCATGCTTGAAGAGCTCATAGGTGAGACCAAGGCTTACAGCTGTGTAACTCACCTAAAATTTCACTTAATCTAAGAAGATGGATGGTTTTTCAGAGAGTACTGTGCAGGCCTGCATCCTGCTGGAAATGTTCCTGTCTGTTGGGGCTGTGGTTATGTTGGTCTTTTGAAGGGCTGACACAACTCTTCCTCACGTTCCCATGAAACCACCAGTAACTAGCACCTTCTTTTGATGGGCTTAGCAGGGGGTAGAGGTAGAGATGGGGTGTGCCTCCCTCTGCCTGTGTGGTCCTGAGGCTGTGTTATGCTCAGTTGTGATGAAGACTCTTGCTGCTTGTGCTTTGGTCTGCAGCCAAGGCCGAGTGGAGCGTGTTTGCTCTATAAGAGATAGGAGTTGAGGGACGTTGGGCTTGTCCTTGAGTCCAACAGCATGTGCTAGAAACTGGAAGTCGTGGATCCTGCTTTGAGCCAGAGGTTGGGCTGCATGACCTCCTGAAGTTCCTTCCAGCCTGAATTATCCTACAATTCTGAGTAACTTCCCTCCCACTGATTCAAAGTCAAGAAATAGCCTACAAGTACTTGGTGAAAGAAATGTTGGAGTGTCTTGTAGAGAGGCTTTTCTCTCGGGAGCAGCTGATTGCAGTGGGAAGGTCGGACTGCTGCAGATGTCCCTGCTGGGCACTGCTCAGGTCCTGGCCTGAGGCAGCTGGAAAGCGAGGACTGGGCACAAACATCTCTCTGATGTCTGTGGTGTGGTGCTATTGGGAAGACTTTGAGCACACCAACAGAGAGAGCACTGCCAGTGGGGCCATGGCAAGGCCAACAGTGTAGCAGAAGGCACCAAAAGAACATTTCCTTGGGGAAGCAGCAGGCAGGCATGACCTGGGAGGGCAGTGCAGAGCACCTGGGGAGTGCCAAGGGAAAGGACGGTGAGGGGAAGCTGAGGACAGGGGAGATGACTGAGCTTCATACACTGCTCACACAGCCTGCAGAATCTTCACAGGTCTCAGGTTAACTCAGAAGCATTTGACCATTGATGGCCTGAGGTCTCATAAGACAAGGTTCCCCATGGTCTCCAGCTGCTTTTGAAAGCAGGGCTTGAATTCTTAAATAATGTGTACTTTGTGAAAATAGGACATGCTTTTACTGATTTTCTGAAGTCAGAGCTATGCAATTGTCTTGGACATCCCAGGATTGCAGAGCATATGGGGATGGAGGCAGGAGAGACAAGGCTGTAGCTCTAGTGGCCTCTGTTGGATCAGCCAGTGGTGTAAGTTTGTCTGGATCAGGTGTAGGCACGGTGGCCCCTTGGCCCCAGCACGTGTGCAAGACTTGGTGCTGACCAGAGCTGCCACACTCTGCTTGCACCATGCAGGGGAGTGTAGGTGGCACCTGACACTGCACCCACAAAGAGGTCATTAGCTCCAGGTTATAGAGGAAAGTGGATCCCAAAGAGTTAATTTGTGCAGGGTTGGCACCTTGTGTTGTGTGACCGTGACACTTTTTATTAAGTCCATCCATTGTCAGCTATGGCCTGAGCTCTTAAAGCTGAACTAGTTTAGCTGGATGAAATGGCATTAGATTGACAAGATTATTCATCTCCAGAAAAAGTGTAGAAAGCAAACAAGTGGTATAACTTGGCCATACAACTCAGTAATGGGCTGAAAATGTGGGTTAATTCTTGTGGGGAAGTGATTGTGAAAGACCATGATGTTTTATGGCTTCAGATCATCCATGTCATTGTCACAGCTTCTTAAAATCAGCCCCCTCTGGACAAACCATGCAGGGTTGTGTGTAGTTTTTACTGTGGGTTGGCCGACGTCCTGGTGATCCTTTGGTGATAGAGCACCTGATAAGATGCAGTCATTGCTCCAGCAGTGGAATCTGCCTCTGCATCAGGAGCTCCAGTGCCTTGTCCTTGCTGGTCGTGCTGGAGGAAGTGGGTGAAAACAAGGTGTCTTGGAGCAGTGAAGCAAGGTCTTGTTCTGCCCTGAAGATTGTGTTTTAGCAAACCATTAAACTGATAAAGGCAATGGGAGCTGCCAGCGCTGCTTTTTAAGGCCCAAGAGTAGGGAGCCAGGCATGGAGCTGCTGCTCTCACAGGGGGTTTATGCACAAATAAAGCTCAGTAAAAATTCTACTTTCTCTAAGCACTCCGCAGTGACAACAGAGGGGGTTTGGCATTTATAGTTGTGTCTCCTTGTCAGTCTGGGAAGCCACTCACGTAGTCAGCTCTCCCATGCGCAGTCGGTGCCCAATCAATACAGCGGTGACATTAACTGATCACCTCTGCAGAGGCAGCTTCCAGCTTGGAGCACAGCCTCCTCCCGGCCCTGCACAAGCAAGAGAAAGGCTTCAGGGTTGTCTCTAGAGCAAGTGGGAAGGAGAATTGCTGGGGTGTAGCAAAGCCAAAGCAAAGGATGGTGCAACAGCACGCAGCAAAGCAGGAGAGCAGCGAGTCCCTGTGGACACCAGCTCTCCTGTCCCTCCCGGAGGGTCCTGGCATGGGCAGAGCTCTGCTCTAGCTGGGCAGCGTTGGGGGAAGTCGGCAGATCTCTTCCCATAAAAAACCTCTGCCCTTCCCACTGCAGAGACACTGCTGTGTGCTGATGGCTTTGCTGTGAAAGCCCCCACCGGGCCTTCCGCGCTGCTGTGCTCTGCACTGTGCCCTTCAGGAGCTCAAATGCAGGTGCTGGGTGGCAGCAGCAGGGAGGGGGCAGTTGAAGGTGGCTGTCCCTGGTGTCGGCTGTGGTGTGCCCATGTTTCCCAGGCAAAAGCATTACTTCTGCAATGTCCGAGGAAACTAGAGGTGGCCACAAATCGTTGTTGTGTAGCCTCAGGCCAGGGTTTAGATCTGCTCCATGTTGGAGCTCTGTGGTTCAGACATCATCCTGGCATATGGGAGAGTGGGTTGCAGGGCTCTGCTCCACCATAGAGTCATGGAATGGTTTGGTTTGGAAGCAACCTTCAAAGATCGTCCAGTCCAAACCCCCTGCCTAATTCCCCACCAGACCAGGTTGCTCAAAGCCCCGTCCAACCTGGCCTTGAACCCCTCCAGGGATGGGGTAACCATAGCTTCTCTGGGCAACCTGGGTCATGGTCTTACCACCCTCACAGTTAAACATTTCATCCCTATGTCCAACCTAACCCCACCCTCGTTCAGTTTAAAACTGCTGCCCCTTGTCCTGTCACTGCTGGTGCTGGTCAAAAGTCTCCATCTTTCTTTATACAGCCGTCTATATACAGCTGCTGTAAGGTCTTCCCAGAGCCATCTCTTCTCCCGGCTGCACAACCCCAACTCACTCAGCTGTGGTCAAGGAAGTGGCAGATTTTGTTGTAATTTAGCCATTTCCTAGCATTTCTCTAGGGTCTCCTAGTAACCAGAGGAGAGGAGCTCCTCTGAGCTGCAGCTCAAGGCATTGGGAGGCTGAGATGGGCTGAGATTTGACATCGGACCTGGCTGGTCTCTGACTCTGGGCTCCTGCAGCCCTGTGTCCTCCCGGGGGTCCTGGCCCCGTGCTGGGACCCCGTGCCCAGCGGTGCCTGTGCCCAGCGTGCACGCTTGTGTGTGCAGGACAGGAGGGCAACTGGCACAGGGGCACAGAGCAGTGCTGTCCCCGGGTGGCTTTATTGGCTTTGCTTGTGCGCTGTGGATAAAAGGAGCTGACAGCTCCGGCAGCGCTGGCGAACAGCGCTGTCGGGGTGTGTGTGTGTGACGGGTGAGCTGTACCGATGTGACTGTTGGAGCTGTCACCCGAGGAAGTGTGGGGTGAGCTTGAGTTAAGGCGGTTTTCTGGCAGGAACATACCATTCGTGTGAAAAAGTCCCTGGCCCTTGTTTGTGTTGGTTTTGCCCTGGTACCCGGTGCACTGCTGATGCAATTTTGAATTTTTGGTGCCACGAGACAGAACCTCAGCATGGGCACCACACTGCAATGGAACTACCCTATGGCATTGGCTGTGTTTGTAGCATGGATGTCCCCCTTGGACTCCTGGCCATCCAGTGCCAGCTGCATCAGGTTGCTGATGGCTTTGTCCAGCTGCGTTCTCAGTATCTAGAAGGATGGAGATGCCATGGGCATAGGTTCATGGGTCATCTGGGCCCTGGTCCAGGGTTTGACTGCCCTTATGATGATTTTTTCCCCCTTAATATTTAACTGGAATTCCATGTGTCCCAACTTGTTCTGTCGCCTCTTGTCCTGCCCCTGTGCACCACCAAGAAAAACGTAGCTTCAGCTTCTCTCTGTTCTTCCACTGGGTTGTTGTAGGCAGCAAAAAAAAAAAATCCCTCTGAGCTTTGTCATCTTCAGCTGGTCAAACCCTGCCTGTCCTCATTTGTCCTGTGCTCCAGCCCAGACTACCTTGGAGGCCTCAGCTGGCTTCACTCCCATGCAATGTGATTTGGGGAACCCCAAGCAGAATGCAGCACTTTAGTTGTGGTTCCACAAGCGCTAGGTGGAAGTGAACAATCCCTGTCCTCACCCTGCTGGCTGTCCTTCTGCTCACCCAACCCACGATGAGTTTTACCTCTGCTGAGTCGCATTGCTGACTCCTGTGCAACCTGATGTCCGTGAGGACTCTTTGAGCTATAGGTGCTTTCTGGCCAGCTGGCCCCCAGCTCATCCTGCAACGTGCATCCGGTCCCAATATAGGATGCTGCATTTGCCTTTGAGCTTCACGAGGGTCCTGTCAGTCTCCAGACTGTTGAGGTCCCTCTGAATAGCAGCCCTGTCTTCTATCGCTCTCCCCAGTTTGGTTTCTTCTGAAAAAAAAAAAGTGCACTCTACTCTGCCATCCCAAGTTGCTGGTGAAGATGTTTAATGGTATTTTCAGTCCCAGTATCGCTCACTGAGGGGTTACCATTAAGAACTGGCCACCAGTTGGGCTTTGTATCACTGATCACAACCTGTCAATCCAGACAATATTCCACCAACCTTATCCAACCTATCAAAGTGGCTAATGGATATTGTGGGAGTGTGTGTCAAAGGCCTTAAACTAAGGGTGCCTATGGTCCCTGCTCTCTTTTATCTGCGCAGCTGATCATCTCATTGCAGAAGGCCATCAGGACAGCACAGCATGATTTGCGCCTAGTAAATCCACACTGGCTGTTTCTAGTTACTTTCTTGCCCTTCTGGGGCAAGACCTTCCCAGTGACTGAGGGGAGGCTGAGAGGTTCCCCAGATCCTCTTCTCAGGTGTGTGATATTTTCCTTTTTTTGCCAGTCCTCTGGAACCACCCATGATCACCGCCGTCTTTGGAAGATGATGGAGATGCACTTTGCAGTGACATTGGCCAGGTCCATCACCATGCTCAGATGTATCTCGCCTGGTCCCATGGACCTGCGTATTTCCAGTTGACTTAAGCACACCCAAAGTCTACATCCCTTTCCTTGGGTGGCGTTTCATGCCACTGGCCTCTGCTCAGAGGAGGGAGGCCAAGGACAGCGATCACCAAGAGAGAAGAAGAAATGGAAACCTTTGCTGTGTCTCTGGTCACTAGAGCTCCTGCCCCACTGAGCAGTGGGACCACAGCTTCCTTAACCTTTCCAAAGCTCTTTGCTACTTAGAGCAGCCCATCCTGCTGCCCTGCACACCCCTCACACCATCCAGCTGAGCTCTGGCTCTCCCAGCTCCTCCCTGGGTGGTTGGGCAACGTGTCTGTGTTCCACCAGAGCCCAGCCCCACTCCCACCTCCCTTCCTACATTTACGTGTGGGATTTGGGATGAGTTGACCAGGAGAGCTGATTTAGATATACCTGGTACTTTAAGTGTGGTCCTTGTGTAAGTATTTCTGTAACAAGGGCTTTACTAGTTTGTGTGGACTTTCCTGTGAGCTGAGTAAAAGGGGGAATGAGGAGCTGATTCCTCCCTTGATAACATGTTGTAAATTAGGAATAGCTGAGCATTAAGATTATGGACTTTTATTCTGGAGCCTCATCAGACCTGGAGCTTTCACTGGAATGGCTTTGTATTATCCCGGGCCAGCTGACCAGGCTGCGTTGGAGCCAACAAGGTAGGGAGGCTCCTGTGAACACATCAAACTTGGCTGGTCTTCTTGCAAGGTCCTGGGGCAGCTGATGGCGCTAGCTCTTCTGCGGGTGCACGAGTCCAGAGAAGATGGAGATTCCCTTTTGACGTGGAGTCACATGGAAAAGACAAGGGGTAGTGGGTACAAATTACTCCTTGGGAGATCCTGATTGGACATTAGAGGAAAATTTTTCCCAGTGAGAGCTGTCAGCTGTTGGAATAATCTCCCCAGGGAAAGGGTGGATTCCCCAGCATTGAACACTAGTAAGATTCAACTGGACAGGGTGCTGGGCCATATTGTGTAGACCACACTTTTGCCAAGAAGGGTTGGACCAGATAATCCTTGAGGTCCCTTCCAGCCTGGGATTCTGGGATTCTGTGATTCCAAGAGCCCACAGCAAACTGGTCCCAGGGGCGGCCTGGCTCCCATGCTGCTTCTGCAGCAAGGAAAAGTTGTTTTCATGTTCTACATTCATTACGTTAAACCCACTTTATTTGTCCCCATTTCACAGCAGCTGTTTGAATAAAGCAGCCTGCCTCATTCAGCTCACCAGCAGCAGAAAGATAAAGGGGCTTTGGGGTCACAGCTCCCAAGGGCATCCCCAGCCCAGAAACATTGCCCGTGATGCAGGTTCCCACGCGTCTCGACGTTATTTTCCATGTTTCTATAAGTATCAAATTCTGAGTTCATAACAGCTACTATTTACATTTTTCCAAATGTCAGTACTTTTGGTCCTTGTATTATTCAGAATAGCTTTTGCTCTGGTTGCTTTTGCTCTTGTTCTATCGAGCCGTTGTGTTGGAAATGCTCACCTCGCTTGGACTTGTTCAAACACTGAAACAAGCGCAGCCGGTGACATCTCTGCTGCCCCTGTAACCCCAACGGGCTCAGGAATGGGCTGGCATCACCCTCCAGGGTCCCTCATGGGATGAACCCTTCAGAAATGACTTTCTCTTAATTAAAAGTATTGAAGGCCAAGGTCCCAGGTTTCAGTGTAGGCTTTGTGGGGGTGTCAAAGCCCACTGTGGGTACCCAGAGCTGTATTAGCTCTTTGGAAATCCCACAAACTGGGCTGCTTTCCCCATGTTTGGGGAGTAAAGAGGCACTGGCCCCAGGTGAAACAACCCCATTTCCTAACTTTAGTTAATATTTTCTGTTTAATGAGTTTCTTTGAAATACAAGGTACATTTTATTTACATCTTTACTTACTCTGAATATTCGGGTAGTTTTATTTAATGTCTGAAAGCCATTTAGAAAGCTTTTTCCAGGCCATTTTGCTTGAAACTCCATGTCCTTCAAAAATCAAATGCATTTTGTAGACATGTGGGATGCTCGTGGGAACATAAAATAGCAATCTGACAAAATAAACACTAAGTTAAATAAATTCTTAAGTAAGAGAGGTATGGCGTGGTACACTGATCAGCAGAAAGGGGTGTCATTCAACACCCAGGCTATATTTGGCTGCAGATCAACATATGGTGATACTTTTCAACTGAATGAGAATGAACTGGATTTTAGGAAAACAATTTTGAAAAGGCAGAAGAAGAGTCACTTGGATGACACATCACCTCTTTGCTGGATTTCAAGCCATGATGCTCAGGAGCTGTTTTGACCTTGCTTTGGGCCGGGCACCTCTTGAGCAGAGGCTGCCTGCTGAAGTTGCTGGGGGGCTTTTGTGTGAGGTTTGCCATCAGAGGAGGAATAAGATGAGATGAGTCTGAGGCTCTGCCATAAATACCGAGCTGCTGTTTGATTAGAATAGCTGCAAAGCAAATGCAAGTATATCTTCAAGACGTCTCCAGTACCATCTCCTGGAGTGTGTTGGCTGCTCCGGGTGTACCAAAACCTGGTAGGAGTGTCTGAGCGCCGGTGTGCACGGCTGATCCTTCAGAGATACTGCATTGCATGGGTCCCCCCCTGCACAGAGGCTTTGAGAGCTGTTCCAGCTCAGCAGGGATGGGTACAGCCCTTTGGTTCAGCTCTCTGGGAGCTGTAACGCTCTAAGGGTGAGCTCCAGCTGTGCTGGTGGCCCTGAAAGTCTCAGGGGGGAACACTCCTCAGGAGTTTCTTCATTGTGTCAGTCTCTCTGTCATCTTTCTGATCCTTTCTGAGTATCCTCATTTCCTATCCCTTTTCCATCACCTCTTCTCCATTCCTCCGTTTCTCCTGCTGGTCCCCGCTCCCTGGGTTGGGCTGCATGAACAGTCCTCAGGGTGAGGTTGGGTAACACATCCCTTTCCCCCTGCAGCAGTACTGTCGGCTGGTCCCACCTTGCAGAGAGTGATGCTGAGTGCCTGGGATGGGTGTGTGAGATATGGTCCATCAGTCACATACTGTTGCTTCTTCTGCATAGATGAAGAAATGCACAATTGTTTCTTGCTTGACACAGTATCAGATTTGGCTTCTCTTGAGACTTGTGCACCAGATTTGCCTTCTCTGGAAAGGGAGGCTTTCAATCTGCGCAGAGGGACTGGGGGACACTGGTGGGTGACAAATGGGACACAATCCGGCAATGTGCACTTGCAGCCCAGAAAGCCAAGTGTCTCCTGGGCTCCATCCCCAGCAGCGTGGCCAGCAGGACAACGGAGGGGATGCTCCCCCTCTGCTCCGCTCTCCTCACACCCCCTGCAGCACTGCCTCCAGCTCCGGCCTCCCCAGCACAAGGCAGACATGGACCTGCTAGAGCCGCTCCACAGGAGGCCACCAACATGCTCCGAGGGCTGGGACACCTCTGCTGGGGACAAAGGCTGAGAGAGTTGGGGTTGTGCAGCCGGGAGAAGAGACGGCTCCGCGGAGACCTTCCTGCCGCCGCTCAGCACCTAAAGGGGCTTCTAGGAAAGAGGGAGAGAGACTTTTGACCAGGGCCTGCGCTGACAGGACGAGGGGCAGCGCTTTGAAACTGAACCAGGGTGGGCTNGGGCTTGGAGCAACCTGGTCTGCTGGGAGGTGTCCCTGCCCAGGGCAGGGGGTTGGACTGGATGGTCTCTGAAGGTTCCTTTCCAACCCAAACTATTCTGTCAGTCCATTATTCTGTGATAAGAGTACCCTTAGATCCTCAAGAAGCTGCTGCTTTGCTGCAAGAGAAAAACCTGAGCCTTGTCTGTACCCGGTGTGAGCTCAGAGCTGCAGGGGCTGAGCTCTCCTGAGCTCATGGCTCTAAGGAGCTGCAGTGGCCCCTTGGGTTGATCACCCTCTCCACCTTCCAGGAAGGGCCCACAGCCCATTTCCAGCCACAGTTACATGTTTTAGGGTGACAGAGCATCACATCCACGAAGGGTGACCCACAACCCCCCCTTGCCAGCCCATCCTACCTGGTTCAGCGGAGGGGATGGGAGCGCACTGCGGGTAACGGCTCCCGCAGCCATGGAGGGTGAGGAGCTCCGAGCGGTGCGAGGGTAGCCAGCATGGGCAGAGCTGCTACCCTGGCCCCACTCGGTGGGCATGGCTGGGTCTCCATGTCCTGCTGGTGCAGTTCTTCATGTTGTGCAAGGGTCATCAGTTGGAGCGAATCTCCCAGTTGCAGGGTGGGTTTTTTCTATGCCTTTATAAACAGCCCAGAAAGTCCCGAGAACAAGATGAAGGAAATACATCCCTTTTTTAATTGCAAGCAAAACTACCTCCAAACAAACCCACCAACAACCCTAAAGAGCAGTCCAAAGGCTTTTACGTTCTGGCAACCTGATACAGTGGGAGATGTCCCTGCTCACAGCAGGGGTGTTAGGACTGGATGATTTTTGAATCCCAGTGCACAAGAGGCAAGAATGAAATCGCCTGTCATTTATGGGACATTGGGACATAGCTGCAGGGCAAGCAGGGTCCCTCTGGCGACGAGACTCACATGTGCAAGGTGTTGATCCCGATGGGAACAACAGGACAGGACTGTTCTGTTCCAAGGAACTCAGCAGAGTTGGAAAATGAAAAATAATAGGTGACTGCTAAGGAATAGTAAACAGAGGGATCCCAAACATCCAACCATTAGATCCATCAGAGGGATCCCAAATCCTCCAACCCAGATCATTCTGTGAGTCCTATGAAACCCTATGAAACTCAATTTCTGGCATATTGGGAAAGGGCTCATTCAAGAGACGCAGGCGTTTGGATGGAGTATGCATGTGATGGTCTGTCCAGACCTTTCTGGGACATCTTCAGGGCTGTTTGCTGCGCTCAGCCTGGCAGCTAGATCAGGGAGCAAGCCAGGCCCCAGAGCGGGTGCTCATGCAGGGGTGAGCTTCCCCCCGGGGGCAGCAGTCAGCACTGGGGGGGTTAGCATGTTCAGCTCGACCCTGGCCAGGTGTAATTCCAAGGTTTTCTGGTACATTTCCTAGAAAACAGAAACCAGCCAAATAAGTTGAGGGTGCTCTGTGTGCAGGGGGCGACAGCTCTGCCACACCGTCCACCCTGGGTTGGCAGCTCTGCAGGCAGCTGCTCGGTTTGGGGCAAGTTTGGTCCATCCTGCACCTGTGCCAGGTCCGGCACACCCCTCTCAGCATGGCAGAGGCAGGCAGGGCTCAACCCGGGCACCGTTGTGGCCTGGATTCTTGGCTGCTTGGGCACAAGCTGTGGTGTGGTGTGAGGAAGGTGCTGCCAGCCATGACCCATGGGTCTGCCACCGCCCTGGGTTGTCCTTTGGAGGCTGAAAGCTGTGCTTTGGGTTGGGCTTGGGTGGGGAGTGCATCTGGTCCACTCCTCTTGGGGTCATTGTCACCTGCTGCCACCTGCTCCCCTTGTGCTTTGTCACACTCCTCAGAGCAGCTTTTGGGCTGGAAATGCTTTTTTGGGCTGGTAGAGGTGTGGGGGGGTGCTCAGGGCTAAGCCTTCCTCTGGCTTGGGGGTGGCAGGTCTCTTCCTCAACCCCGCTCTCTCTTCCTCTCCACTCTGCAGCACTCGACACTGTCACGCAAGTTCGTGGAGGTGATGTCCGAGTACAACGCCACACAGACCGACTACCGGGAACGCTGCAAGGGCAGGATTCAGAGGCAGCTGGAGATCAGTGAGTAAACCCGGAGGGGGGGACACAGCCGGGCTGTGCACGCCGTGGGGCCACATCCTGCACCGGCTCTCGCTGGGTCAGAGCTGCTCCTGCAGCTGTGCAGAGCTGCCCTGTGGAAACCCAGGGGTGCACGGGGGCTGTGGGAGCAACTGGGACACGGCTCCTGCTGGAGGAGAGACATGTGGTGGTACCTTGCATTTCAGTATCAAAATGCATCCAACAAAGTGCAAAACTTCCCTTCATGTTTTCTTAAATGCTGCGTAGAAAGTGCAAGAGCATCGGAAGAGAAATTTCTTCCTTGTTTGCTGCTAATTTTGAATCCAAAGTAGCTAGGGGGAACTCCAGACTCCTATGTGTTGCCTTGCCTATCCTCCGAGTGCTTTTCGTTGTGGAAGAACTGCTAAATATAAAACCAGAGAACTGAACTCTCGAGATGGGGGCACTCACAGCTCCCAGCCGTTTCCCTTGCTGCAGGAGGAGCCTCGATGCCTGCCCCAGGCAGCTCCCTGGACGCAGGACTGGGATGGTTCTTAGCAGCAGTAGTAGTGTCTTCTGGCTGAAAGCAGACACCAGGTGACACCTCTGAGGCTGTCATCACCATGGCGTTAAGATCTCCCTGCATCATTCAGAGTCCATCACTTAGGAGAAATCTGCTCTTATCCATCCACAAAACCTGCTCTCCTCGTTGTTCTTCTGGGCAATTGGTGATACCTGGTTAGTTTTAGAGAAATAGGGTTGTCTCCCAGCAAAGAAGAGCCATACCACCACCATAATCAGGGGAATAAGCAAGCAAGGGAGAACATAGGGCACACAGAGTTTAAAAGAGACTTTTTTTTCTTGCAAATAGTCTCATGTCAGAGAGGCATCATGGTTTTTTTGTGCTCAAAATTAGAGAGTCTGAAGCCTAGTCCAGGTGTTTTTTTCTCACAAACAAATGAGTGTTTTTATTCCTTTTCACAACTCAGTGTTGTGAAAGGGAATAAGGTAGGAGATCTGTGAGTCAGGATGGTGTCCATTAAGGTCAGCTGTGGGAATGTCCTTCATGAAGTGCAAATGCCTGGAAATCTGGGTTCTAGTGGAGTATGGTGGTTTCTGTGGAGGACTAGAAGGAGACTTGGCTCTGCAAGCCTTTCCTCTGTTAAGATTAGTCTTTATGATGTATAATAATAGAAATGTTTCACACTGGCTGAATGGAAAGATTGACTGACATGAGGCTCAATAAAAGCTTGATGTAAAGCAGGATGGTGAGTGTGTCCCTGTTCTAGCTGACTGACTCATTCGTCAGCTAACATCATTCTGTAGGTGATACCCAGACACAGGGGTGGCTTGTAATGTAAATAGGAATTTAAGATATCCCTATGCCTCCTTTCTAAGAGGGAAGATTTTAAAGGACTTAGCCAAGTCCTTAGCTGTCTGCAGACCTGAAAGAAACCTTCCTCTTGTTTTTTCTACCTCTGGATTTTGGAAGGACTCTGTTGCTCTGCTTAAATTATGGTGATACATTAAATTATAGTTGCCTTTGCTCTGTACATTCTACCAGGTTGTCAGTGCCTGACAGAGCATTGATGGAACACAAGGAAAAGGCTGCTCAACACTCACCATGGTGCAGTGGATGGGTGCAGTTAGTGATAGTGAGGGACATGCTTTCCCTTCAGGTGTAGGTGTGGAGCAGGTGCAGGATGCTGTCCGTGCTGGGAAGGTATAAAATCCTGTGAACAGTCCTTTGAAAAAGCTGGGTTCCTCTGTTTGGACATCAGAAAATCTTTTCTGGCAAAAAGGGTTGTGAAAAGCCACAAGCTTATTGAAGTTTTATCAGGAGTGCTTCCTGGGCAGAGGACTCTGCTCCTCCTGTGGTGTCTCACCCAGCACCTTCAGTCCCTGCTGTTCCGGGGGCTCTTGAACAGGCTCTTTTGAATGGAGCTCAGCTGGGATGTGGCGACTGTACAAAGCTCTCAAATCCTCAGCTTTCATTTTCAGCTGATGAATCCAAAGATAGAAAGTGCCAGGAGCTCTGACAGTGAAGCAAGTAAATCACTCTGGTTTTGAAAGTGTGAGAGCAGGGACTTCTCAGCTGCTCTGGGGAAGCTCCCCAGTGCCCAGTGAGCTTCTCCCTCCCAACCTCATCTGCTTCTTGCTCTGGAAGTAGGGCAGTTGCAGAAGAAATGGTGATGTAGAGTCACTGCCACAGCCTGTAGCCACCCCCTGGGGCTCCCCGTAGCCCTCTCAGGATCTTCCCCTTCCCCTTGGGTGGGCACTGCCATGTCTGTGTGTGCCAAAGGTCAGACCTCAGTGATCCTCACTGTCACCCCTGCCCGTCCAGCACATGCTGAGCCCGGGAGCCTGTCTGACGTGGTGAAGTGGGTACCCTCTCCTCTCCCACTGCTTCTGCCCCAGCCTTAATCGTTGCCCTCACCCCCCACTTACTCACTTTGCTCACTTTGCCAGGTTCTGCACTTGGGCCACAAGAACCCCCTGCAGCGCTACAGGCTTGGGGAAGTGTGGCTGGAGCTGCCTGGTGGAAAGGGACCTGGGGGTTCTAATTGCCAAGCGGCTGAATATGAGCCAGCAGTGCGCCCAGGTGGCCAAGAAAGCCAACGGCATCCTGGCTTGTATTAGAAATAGTGTGACCAGCAGAAGTAGGGAGGTGATTGTGCCCCTGTACTCAGCACTGGTGAGGCCACACCTGGAGTGTTGTGTCCAGTTTTGGGCACCTCAACGCAAGAGAGATCTGGAGGTGCTGGAGCGAGTGCAGAGGAGGGCAACGAAACTGGTGAAGGGGCTGGAGAATAAATCATATGAAGAGAGGCTGAAGGAGCTGGGACTGTTTAGTAGGAGGAAGAGGAGGCTGAGGGGAGACCTCATCACTCCCTACAACTACTTGAAAGGACACTGTAAAGAGGTTGGTGCTGGTCTCTTCTCCCAGGTAATTAATGACAGAACGAGAGGGAATGGCTTCAAGCTCCAACAGGGTAGGTTTAGACTGAACATTAGGAAAGAATTCTTCACAGAAAGAGTGGTCGGGCATTGGAATAGGCTGCCCAGGGAGGGGGTTGAGTCACCATCCCTGGATGTGTTTAAGAGACGATTAGATGTGGTGTTGGGGGATATGGAGTAGGGGAGGACTTTGTAGAGTAGGGTAGATGGTTGGACTCGATGATCCCAAGGGTCTCTTCCAACCTAGATGATTCTATGATTCTATGATTCAAATGCACCAAGACCACATATGCCATGGAGGGATCGCAGGATGCACCGTGTCCTAGGGTTAGTGATGGCAGGATAGATGCTTGGTGGCTGTCTTCTGCCAGGACTGTGCCTCCCCTGCATCTGCTGCTGGGAGCTGCACCCCCCCGGCACGAGCCTTGCGCTGCCTGCGGTGGGAGGTGTTGCTCCTTTGTTTTTTTCCTCTCCATTTTGTCCATTATGAGAAACGACATATTCAATCTAATTAAGTTTTGCTCCCGGAGAAATTGGATTTGAGGCTTGGAGGAGCTTTCTGTGGTGGGTGTGCAGCTTTGAAGCCATGGAGTTGCTGCACAGACGCTGCTTGTTTTTATGAACAGTTTTGTTATGTGTGAGACTGAGGAGCCAAAAATAAAGCATCTGCCATCACCAAAGGCACTGTGAGAATTAAGAAGCCCGCACCCTAGTGTGTGAGACCAGCTTAATGGATATGCAGAGAGGCAAGCTGTGGATGCATCCCAAGCTACTCTTGAGCTGGGAGAGTCTGGGGGCTACTCCGGCCGCGGCAGCTCCTCCGGGCAGCCTCAGGTGATCAGGACAGGCTTATTTAGGATTCCTGTGACACTTTCATCTCAGGAATGACCACAGGATTTGTCTGAGCTAAAAATGTGAAAATGCCTGCACAGTGGTGGAAGTTGGCTGCTGCAGCCCCCTCCACCCCCGTGAAGCTCAGGCTGAGCAGAAGAGGTCCTGAGGGACTAGGAGGTGGGTGGGTGGCAGTTTGTGACATGCTGGGCAGGCTTTTATAGCTGAAGTCTACTCATCCCATCGCCACAGGCAGTGCTGGACTTGTCTGAGCTGGGAGATGGCCAAGTGGGTTGGGTCACTCGTACTCGTTGCCTCTACGTGCATGGGTGGATGGGGCAGTGATATCCATATCTCCATGAATTGTATGGATTTGTATCAAATGAGAGCTTGAAAGCCAGATCCAGATAGAGGATCCCAGCCTTCGGAAGGTGCCTTGTCACAGAATCACAGAATGTCTCCAGAGAAGGAGACTCCACTCCACCTCTCTGGGCAGCCTGTTCCAGTGTTCTGCCAACCTTAAATTGAAGAAGTTCCTCCTCGTGTTTAGATGGAACATCTTATGTTCAAGTTTGTTCCCATTTCCTCTTGTCCTGTCACTGGGCACCACTGAAAAAAGACCTGCCCCGTCTTCTTGACACCCACTCAGCACCTATTTATAGGTTTTGATCAGATCCCCCCTCAGTCTTCTCTTCTCCAGACTAAAAAGACCCAAGTCCCTCAGCCTCTCCTCATCAGAGAGATGCTCCAGGCCCCTCATCATCTTTGTAGCCCTCTGCTGTGCTGTACCCTCTCCAGCAGCTCCCTGTCCTTCTTGAACTGGGGAGCCCAGAACTGGACACAGTACTCCAGATTTGACCTCACCAGGGCAGAGTGGAGGGGGAGGATGACCTCCCTTGACCTGCTGGTCACACTTCGTGATGCACCCCAGGATGCCATTGGCCTTCTTGGCCACCACAAGGGGACATTGCTGGCTCATGGTCATCTTGTTGTCCCCAACCTGTACTGGTGCAGGGGGTTATTCCTCCCCAGGTGCAGCACCCTACACTTTCCCTTGCTGAATTTCATCAGATTCCTCTCTGCCCAACTCTCCAGCCTGTCTGGGTCTCACTGGATGGCAGCACAGCCTTCTGGTGTGTCAGCCACCCCTCCCAGTTTTGAGTTGTCAGTAAACTTGCTGAGGGTACATTCCATCTCTTCATCCAGGTCATTGATGACTGGACCCAGTACTGACCCCTCGGGGACCCCACTTGTTACAGACCTTCAACTAGATTCTGTGCCACTGATCACAACCCTCTGAGCTCTGTCTTTCAGCCAGTTTTCAATCCACGTCACTGTCCATTCGTCTAATCCACACTTCCTAAGTTTACCTATGAGGATGCTGTGGGAGACTGTGCCAAAAGCCTTGCTGAAGTCAAGGTAGACAATACTCACCACTCTTCCCTCATCTATCCATCCAATCACGCCATCATAGAAGGCTATCAGGTTAGTCAGACATGATTTCCCCTTGGTGAATCTGTGTTGACTGCTTCTGATAGCTTTCTTTTCCTCCAGACGCTTTGAGATAACACCCAGAATGAGCCGTTCCATCATCTTTCCAGGGATGGAGGTGAGGCTGACCGGCCTGTAGTTTTCTGGGTCCTCCGTCTTGCCCTTTTTGAAGACTGGGGTGACACTGGCTTTCCTCCAGTCCTCAGGCACCTCTCCTGTTCTCCAGGACATTTCAAAGATGATGGAGAGCGGCTCATCAATGACTTCTGCCATCTCCCTCAGCACTCGTGGGTGCATCCCATCAGGACCCATGGACTTGCGGATATCCAGTTCACTTAACTGTTCTCCAACTTGGTCTTCCTCAACCAAAGGGAAAGTCTTCTTTCATCCAGACTTTCTCTGTTTCCTCCAAAGTGCATGAGGCCAGAGGGCAGGCCTGAGCAGTAAAACTGAAGCAAAGGCGGCATTCAGCAGCTCTGCCTTCTCTGCATCCTCTGTCACCAAGGCACCCGTCTCATTCAAGAGTGGGCCCACATTTTCTCTCGTTTTCCTTTTGTCTCCAATATACTTGACAAAATCCTTCTTGTTGACTTTGACATCCCTTGTCAATTTTAATTCCAAGGAGGCCTTGGCTTTCTTCATTTCGTCCCTGCATACTCTGATGGCATTCTTGTAACCTTCCCAAGTGGTCAGTCCCTTCTTCCACTCAGTGTAAACTTCCTTCTTCCACTTGAGCTTTTTCAGAAGCTCCTTGCTCAACCTCTCCTGCTTCCCTTGCCTAATTTTTTTCTTAGGGGTGCACCAATCCTGAGCTTGGGGAAAGAGATATTTGAATATCGTCCAGCTCTCTTGAGCCCCCCTACCTTCCAGAGCTTGGAGATATCCATGGGATATCTCCAAGCATTTTCTTGAAGAGTTAACCCTCCTGAAATCCAAGGTTTTGATCCTACTTGATGTTTTGCGCATATTACCCACGATCTTGAACTCGATCTTTTCATGGTCACTGCAGCCAAGGCTGCCCCCAACCTTAATGTCCTCCACCAATCCCTCTTTGTTTGTCAGTACTAGGTCCAGTAGTACATCTCTCCTTTTTGGCTCTTCCACCACCTGAGTCAAGAAGCTATCATCAATCCTCCTGGACTGTGCATGTCTGGCTGTGTAACAGCCAGATATCAGCAGATATCAGAGTGATTGAAGTCCCCCAGGAGAACCAAGGCCTGTGATTGCAAGGCTACTTTGAGCTGACTGTAAATGACCTCATCAACTTCCCCATCCTGATCAGGTGGCTTGTAATAAACTCACACAACAGTGTCCCTCATATTGGCCTGCCCCTCAATCCTCATCCACAAGCTCTCAACTCTCTCTTTGTCTGACCCCAGGAAGGGCTTTAGGGACATCTCCTCACACTCTATCCATTCCTTAACATAGAGGGCAACACCTCTGCCCCTCCTTCCTTGCCTGTCCCTTCTGAACAGCTTGTAGCCCTGAATAGTCACACTCCAGTCATAGGATTCATCCCACCTGGTTTCAGTGATGGTGATCATATCTTTCCAGCAGCATGGTAGCTTCCAACTCTTCCTATTTGTTGCCCATGCTGCATGTATTTTTGTAGAGGCACTTCAGCTGGGCTGTTGGCTGTGCTGCCTTCTTGGGGGAACACCCCTTGAGGCATCTCACAGGAGTTTCTCTGTTGACTTCAACTACCTCAGGAGCTGCTGGTTCATCTCCATAAGACTTTGACTGCAGTGCAACATCACCAGCATACCTCAGGGCTACAGGCTGAAGGCCCTTACTAGCACCTCGTCCCTCTAACCCTGATGAGATACCCTACAGCTCGTCGCAGACAAACCTGATATTATTACCTCCCTCCCCTTTCACATCTAGTTTAAAGCTCTGACAATCAGCCCTGCAATCTCTTGTGCAAGAATCCTCTTCCCCCTTTGAGAGAGGTGTCTCCCATTTCATCTCAACAAGCCCAGTGCTGTAGAGGCCAATCCATTGTCAAAGAAACCAAAGTTACGGCAGTGACACCAGCTGTGGAGCCATGTATTAATTGACTGGATCTGTCTGCTCCTCCCAGTGTCATTGCCCACAACTGCAAGGAGTGACAAAAAAATAACCTGTGCCCCAGTTTCCCTTCCCAGCCCTCCCACCTCCCTGAAGTCTCTTTGTATTGTTCGTGCAGCTTCCTCCGCACCTACATGCAAAATCAATAGTGGATAATAGTCTTCTGCAGCCACAAGGTGTCTGAAGTCTTCCCTATTTGTAGAGTGTCTGGCATCCAGAATTGGGAAAACTGGTGTTTGGGGCCAGCTGGGTGATGAGTGTGAGCTGGGGCACTGGAGGCTTCCCTGGGAGCTTCCTCAGGGTCCTGCATGCCTTGGTGGAGCTCCTCCTGCCCCATCCCCTGGGAGCTGGCAGCTGGAGACCATCACTCCATCCAGCTGGGCATCACAGGACTATGCAATGGCCTTGAAGTGGAAAGGCTCTTCGGTAGCTTCATGTCTCTGCCTGTCCCAGAGCTTCTGATGGCCCTGCTGCACCATGACCTGTGTATCGTCTCTCATCATTCTCTCCTTGCCAACTCAGGGCTGAGTTTACTTCTCTGTGCTGCAGCTCCTGGCAATGCTCTGTGGTGCTTTGCTCATTGGCCGAGCTGCTTCACCCCAGGAAACTAATTTCTAGAGGTGCCAAATAAGAGGCAGATGTACTCTGGAGCTCTCTAGGGAGACAGAGGTCCAGTTCTCATGATTTTCTAGTGTTTTGCCAAGCTTCAGGCCAGGGCTTTCCCCCAGGGTCTTGCCCCATTGTGGGCACCTTGCATTGACTCAGTCCTTTCATTCCCATTTGTGGCTGTGCATTAGCTCTGTAGTTATGTGGGCAGCAGATCAACCAAGTATCTAGCATGCTTTCATCTGATTTTATTGCTGTTGAGGAGCTAGTGATAGCCTTTCCAAACCAGGAAACCTAGCCAGAAGGCAGTATCCTGGGAAGTCCTTGTGTGTCCTGCAGGTTGGTGATACAGCTTTGGCAAGCATTGTGCTGGACGGCGTGGGCAAGGTGCAGCCTCCAGGCCCTTCCTGACCAGCTGTGGCCTTGGCCAGACCTGCACTGGCTGGCTGGTTGTGAATCCATGTGAAGTCGTTGCTCTCACCTCAGCTTTTACCGGCCCCATGCTCTGCAACAGGGGAACAGGACAGTGAGAAGGTTGTCTTCAAATTTGGCTTGAATTGGCCAAAGCAAGTAGCCCTTGATGTGCTATGTCTGGTATGCTCCTCCTTGTCACTGTGCCAGTGACTTCTCAGAGTTGAGCACATTCAACAGGAAGGGTTGTAAATTTGTGCTGTTCAAGCCCTTGTTCTCCCTTCATGGAACCAGGGCAGTTTCAGCTGAGAGCAAGGAGTCAACGGGCAGGAAGGGGATCTCGTGAGTCGCCCCTTGTGAGAGTGATGCTCTGTAACTGTGGCTGGAAATGGACTGTGGACCCTTCCTGGGGCTGGGGTAAGATTGTTCTCTTGCTGCAAAGCGGCAGTGTCTCAGGGCTTTGGGGACACTAACAGATCTTAGTTGTCTAGAGCAGCCTCACACAGAATTTCTGCCTCTGCCAAGGGATAGAGGTGGGTCCAGGAGCTGTATAAGATCAGGCCTGGGCCACCCAGCCCATATCTGAGCCATGCTGCAGGGTCTTCAACCCTGACTCTCATCTTGTTCTTGGGGTGGGCTCAGGTCCAAGTTACCTTGTCTCCAGCCTTGTCTTCTGGGGACTTTAGATCTTTGTTGTAGTCATGTGGTCTGGGTTGGAAAGGACCTAGGTTGGAACGGATCAACCTTCAAAGTTGATCCAGTCCAGCCTCCCTGCTCTGGGGCAGGGGTCCCTGTCCTCTGGCTCCAGTTGCTTCTCTTTGGGGCTGCAGTCCAAGCATGGAAGAGCAAGTTGCAGCTCCTCTCCCTCTCTGGTTCTTGGTGCCAACATCTCACATGTGGATCATCTCGCTGCTGTGTTCAGCAAGTCCCTTTTCTTCCTCTTTATAAGCTTTACTGTACTTTTAAAACATGTTCTTAAGGTCTGCTCTGCCCGTTATTTGGTCTCCTTGCAGTATGCAGCTGGATTTGAAGATGCATTGTTTGCCGAGGAGAAGCGATGAGCTGCAGGATGGGCTCCCCACTGGGCCACTCAGCAGAGTTCCTCCCTCCGCCCGCCATACCACAGTGGGAAGCAGGCTCTTTTGAGGTTCCTTCTGTCTGTTGCAGGCACCTTACCTGTCCCTTAAGAGTTACAGCAGTAGAAATTGCTGCTGGAAGAGCCCAAGGTGGGGAGACTTGGTGGCACTGTCCTGGTGCTCTCCCTCACCGTTTGGGCCAACATTCTCTGCATCTCCCTGTTGAATCTGTAGTCTCAGGGAGGTCTGGATGCTCCAGTTCCTACACAAACCAGAGCTTGCCGTGACCTGGACCAGTGGCCCAGGAGCCATCCCATTACCTTGAAAGCTTGGTGTCTGTACACACCAGGACCAAGCTGATTCCATTTTACTCTTCCCATGTATCCCAGACTACCTGTCCCAAGCTCCTGCCAGACAACCCTGGATGTGCTGTGAACACTGCTGGCTCCTGCAGGGTCTGTGCCCTGGATCCCTGCTGTGAAAGCCAGCTGGGCCATGCTCACAGTGTCACTGAGCCATTCCTATCAGTTATTAAAATAAAAACTCCATTAGCTTTTTAGACTATGAAATATTAGTCACATAATAATTGAAGAATTCCTTCCTGGCCATAGGCAGTCAACTTGCAGTATTTCATTTCAAGAAAACCAATGAAAGAAAAATTTTGTTTTAAGGACTGTCCATTTTTCCCTCTTGGCCACTGTTTTTCCTCTTGTTCTTTTTGTCTTGTTCGTTTCTGCACCCTGCCACCCTTCCTGGTCTTGGTGCTGTGGTTATCACACGGCCCAGAAAGCATCCAGAAAGCTCTGTCACCTGCTTGATGAGGAGGCTGCTCATTCCTGGCCCAGCTGTGGATGTAACCCCTGTTAGTCTGGTGGGAAATCAGAGCTGATGAGCATTAGCAGATAACCAAGCCTTTGTACTGGAGTTTCCTGCTCATCGGGCATGTGTGCTTGGGTTTACTTTCTCTCCCTTTGTGCAGCCTCCTAGTCCCAGGAGACAGCAAACAACCTCCACATGGTGCTGGTAACGCTGCCTGGGGTCTGCGGACTCCCACATGTTCCTGCTGCTTTCACCTCCAATATCTGCTGATAAGGCATCGTTTTCCTGAGACAAAGCCAGAAATGCTCTTTCGCATCATGAACACTCAGAGCGCCCATGAGTGTGGGGCACCAGCAAAGAGCAGAGCACACTAGCTCTTGGTGGTCTTCTTGTTTCTGCGTCTCAGGGCAAGAGAATCATAGACTTACACAACTGCAGTCGATGGTTACCAACTCTTCAGAAGGGATAGACAAGGAAGGAGAGCGCCTCTATGGCACTCTGTGGGGGACCATCTATGTTAGAGACACATTTGAATGGCTAGAACTTAATAATGGGAATGACAGTGTAGAGTGCTTATGGGTTAGAATCAAGGGGAAGGCCAACAAGGTGGATATCATGGTGGGAGTTTATTACAGACCCGCAAACCAGGATGTAGAAATCAATGAAATATTAGAAATCAATGAAATATTAGAACTGTCTAGGTTGGAAGGGACCTTTAATATATTATAATATTCTATCAGCAACTGGCAGAGCTCTCGCAATCACCCAGCCTTGTTCTCGTGGGGAACTTCAACTTCCCAGATATCTCCTGGGAATACAACATGGCAGAGAGGGAACAATCCAGGAGGTTCCTAGAGTGTGTGGAGGATAACTTCCTCATGCAGCTGATAAGTGGGCTGACCAGGGAAAGTGCCCTCCTGGACCTGCTCCTTGTGAACAGGGAAGAACTTGTGGAGGAAGTAAAGGTTGGAGGCCATCTAGGGCACAGTGATCATGAGATGATTGAGTTCTCGATGCTTGGAGAAACAAGGAGAAGGGTTACTAAAACTGCCACCTTAGACTTCCAGAGGGCAAACTTTGACCTGTTCAGAAGACGTCTAGACAAAATCCCTTGGGAGGCTGCCCTGAAGGATATAGGAGTCCAGGAAGGATGGACATACTTCAAGAAAGAAGTCTTAAAGGCACAGGAGCAGGCTGTCCTCGTGTGCCGAAAAAACAAATAGGCGAGGAAGGAGACCAGCCTGGCTAAATAGGGACCTTTTGCTGGATCTCAGAAACAAAAGGAGAGTCTTCAACCTTTGCAAGAGGGAGCACGCCTCTCACAAAGACTATAAAGAGGTAGTGAAGCTATGCAGGGAGAAAATTAGGAGAGCCAAAGCGCAGTTAGAGCTCAACCTAGCTACAGCTGTTAAGGATAATAAAAAATGTTTCTATAAATTCATTAACAACAAAAGGAGGATTAGGGAAGATCTCCCTCCTTTATCAGATGCAGAGGGAAACATAGTCACCAAGGACAAGGAAAAGGCTGAAGTGCTCAATGCCTACTTTGCCTCAGTCTTGAGCACTGGAATTAGCTGTTCCATGGACACCCAGCCTCATGAGCTAGGAGACACAGAGGGGAAGCAGAATGGGGGCATCACAATTAAAGAGGAAGAAATCAGTGACCTGCTACGCTGTTTGGATGCACGCGGGACCAGATGGGCTATGCCCAAGAGTGCTGAAAGAGTTGGCAGACGTGCTCACCAAACCGCTTTCCATTATTTACATGAAGTCATGGCTAACTGAGGAGGTCCCAGTGGACTGGAGGGTGGCAAATGTAACACCCATCTACAAGAAAGGCAAAAAGGAGGATCCAGGAAACTATAGACCTGTCAGCCTGACCTCAATACCAGGGAAGGTCACGGAGCAGGTCATCTTGAGTGCCATCACAAGCCATATAATGGGCAACCAGGGGATCAGGCCTAGTCAGCATGGGTTTATGAAAGGCAGGTCCTGCCAGATGAACCTGATCTCCTTCTAGGACAAGATAACGAGATTATTGGACGAGGGAAAGGCTGTTGATATTGTATACCTGGACTTTCAAAAAGCATTCAACACTGTTCCCCATAGAATTCTAGTGGAAAAACTAGCCGCACATGGCCTGGGCGAGCATATGGTCTGCTGGATCAAGCACTGGCTGTCTGGATGGTCCCAAAGAGTAGTGCTCAATGGAGTTAAATCCAGCTGGTGGCCCGGTCACAAGTGGTGTTCCCCAGGGCTCAGTGTTGGGACCATTTCTGTTTAACATCTTCATTGACGATCTTGATAATGACATAGAGTGTATCATCAGTAAGTTCGCAGATGACACCAAGTTAAGCTGGAGTGTTGATCTGCATAAGGATAGGGAGGCTGTACAGAGAGACTTAGATAGGTTGGATGGATGGGCCAACATTAATGGTATGAGCTTCAACAAGACCAAGTGCCAGGTTCTGCACTTGGGCCACAACAACCCCCTGCAGCGCTACAGGCTTGGGGAAGTGTGGCTGGAGCTGCCTGGTGGAAAAGAACTTGGGTGTTCTAATTGACAAGCGGCTGAATATGAGCCGGCAGTGCGCCCAGGTGGCCAAGAAAGCCAATGGCATCCTGGCTTGTATTAGAAATAGTGTGACCAGCAGAAGTAGGGAGGTGATTGTCCCCCTGTACTCAGCACTGGTGAGGCCACACCTGGATTGTTGTGTCCAGTTTTGGGCACCTCAATCCAAGAGAGATCTGGAGGTGCTGGAGCGAGTGCAGAGGAGGGCAACGAAGCTGGTGAAGGACCTGAGGAACAAATTGTATGAAGAACGATTGAGGGACTGTTTATTTTGAAGAAGAGAAGACTGAGGGGTGACCTCATCACTCTCTACAGCTACTTGAAAGGAGCTGTAGACTCTGTAGAGAGGTTGGTGCTGGTCTCTTCTCACAAGCGATTAGCAGTAGAAGAGGGAATGGATTCAAGCTGCAACAGGGTAGGTTTAGACTGGACATTAGGAAGAAATTCTTCACAGAAAGAGTGGTCAGACACTGGAATAGGCTGCCCAGGGAGGGGGTTGAGTCACCATCCTTGGATGAGTTCAAGAGTCGTTTAGATGTGGTTCTGGGGGATATGGTGTAGGGGAGGACTTTGTAGAGTAGGGTAGATGGTTGGACTCGATGATCCCAAGAGTCTTTTCCAACCTGGATGATTCTATGACTCTCAGAGTGGCTAGGGTTGAAAGGGACTTTTGAAGAACATCTAGTTCCAACCTCCTGCCCTGGGCAGGGACACCTCCCAGCAGACCAGGTTGCTCCAAGCCCCCTCCAACCTGCCCTTGAACCCCTCCAGGGATGGGGCAGCCACAGCTTCTCTGGGCAACCTGGGCCAGGCTCTCACCACCCTCACAC